>CM021110.1:245168938-245348292 GCA_007115665.2 Sequoiadendron giganteum | reverse complement strand
CTCTATTGCAGTAAGGTTTGTTGTTTTCATTGAGTCACCCAGTTTCCACGAACGGGGAACGGTTTGTTCTTCTTTGAATGGTTTGTTGGATATTTTGTACCTCCTTAGTTTGGAGTGCTAATGAAGCACATGATAATCGTGGGAGGGTGAAGCTCAATGGGGAACGAGATCTGAAATGATCTGACGGGTAACTCATGTGTCTTGAGTGGATTTCTTCTAGATTAGTAGTATGTTTAGGCTACTGGTGTGTCAACTGTTAAACTCGGTTAGCAATGTATTCTTGAGTTAGTGTTGTTCTTGTGGTGGTTATGTTTAATCTTGAGTCATCCCGAGTCTGGAGGTTGTAGGGATTGTCCTTGTATCCATGTTATTGTCTCCTAGCACGAGGGGTGGGCCTTTGGGTACCACTTGGTTGGGAGGAACATGCGCCCTACACTATTGGTTCCCCCTTTTGATTTGCAGATTGTGTGGCGAGGTTTTCCAGTGGAGAGCTCGTAGTGGTTTCATTATTTAGTTTAAGCTTTCTATTTACTTCAGTTTAGCTCTGGGAATTATTATTCCCCTCAATTGTTTAGGAGGAGGAATCTTGTAATTGTAATAGTTAGGTTTGATCTACCTCATTCGGGGAATGAGTGTTGTAATCTACTTTTAAGTTAATGTAATCTGGAACTTATTATATGTTATCCTAGTGTTAGAATCTTTAATGCTTTGTGAGTATGTGCAATTAAATGTATGGTTAATATTTTAATAAATGCTTTGAGTGCAAGTAGTGTGTATGTTTCGGTTATGGTTGTAATCTTGTCATGTTACCTTAAAGGTTGTTACAAAGTATTGTGCATCTTCTTTGATAATAATGCACTTTTAAGAAAAGAAAAAAAAATTGTACGCTTCCGTGTTGTGTTGCAACTTCCTTTAGGGTCTCGTGGCAGGGCATTACAATGAATATATTCAAATGGAAGTAGGATAAATTAATCTTTTGATGGCTATTTATATACTTGTAACATGTTTGGACATAAGCCAAATCAATGAAGAATAGGGATTGATGGAAATCAAACAAGATAGAATAATGTTGTCTGCTACAATTGCAAAAAAATGGGACATATTTCAAAAGTGTGCAAAAGTAAAAAGGGAAAGTAGTCTATTTTGATGAAAGATGATGAACCAATGAAAAATATTGACAAAGAAGAGGTTAAGCAGGAAATGACCAAGATATGAAAGAAGAAAGAAGAATCAGAAACTATTGATGTGCCTGTACCCTCATCTGGTGCAGATCATGATTCCTCTGGGAATTAGACCTAGCATGGTCTTAGGAGAGCTTTATTAGAAAATTGCTTAAACCCCCTAGAAATACGGCATGTCAGATGTTGAAACATGGATATGTTGTAAGGAATGGTTGGACAGAAGTGATGCAAAAGAAACCAGAAGAAAAGTAGAGGAGTATTTTCTTTTACGGAGTGAATTAGGGTTTCTTAGTGCAATGGAAGAAAGTTTTGTTAGATTTTTGCAATTACCGTGAATGAGGGAAAAATATTGCAAGTCATTTTGATCGTCTAAAAAATTTGAACGATTTGAAGAGTGACTTGGAACTTTCTTGGAGTGACTCTGAAGCAATTTGGAGCATCTCTGAGAGATCTTTGCGGACATTTGAAAGCAAGCAATGAAATTTTCTCTCTCACAATCACAAAAGAATGTAAAACAAGAATTTTTTGTTGAATTTGAGGAATTTAAGTGCTATAATGGAACTCTCTAACAGAGGATCGAGTGGAAATATCTCATTGAGACTAAACAAAGTCGAGCTAGATGAATTCGATCATCACAAGATAAAAAAAATGGAATTAGGGTTAGAATCAAGCGACTTAAAAAATATAAAAAACCCTAGGTTTAGATTTGTGGGGAGAATTCCCTTGGATTACTGATAGAGAATTCATCTTGTTCCTTTTGAGTAAATTCAAGGATGACAACATTGCGTTGGATAAGTCCTATCCCGTTACAAAGTAAATGATCGAGGTTGTCACAAGGCTATGTAGCATTGGAGACCTTCCCAGAAAGAAGACCATAAAATACAAGTAGAGGAGCTGACAAGAGTTGGCAAAGATCCTCGAGCACTATTGATTGATACTATTATTGATCCATCCATTAGGTATGTTGTGTATGGAATTTCCTATAAAATTTATTTCAAAAATCAAGATGGCTCTACTTCAACCATTGTCGTGTATATGGCACATAAAATTGTAAAAGAGAATAAGAAGTTTGATCTGTGTGGATTAATTCTTGAAAATATTACCAAAAACATACAAATGTCGTTGGTAAAAGGATACCCTTTCCATTTTGGGTTCTTACTTACATGTTTAGTACTCTATTTTATGGAATCGTTACCGAGAAAGTAAGGTGTTAAGTGGGAATCCGAGATTCCCGTTGAAAGACAAATATACAGATATTTGGAAGGATTGGAAGATAAAGTAAGTGCATCTAAAACCTTTATCTTATCTTTGCAGAAAGATATGAGCTCCGGTTTGGTTATGTCTAGTCTAATTTAGGAAGGTTCTTCCTCTAGAACAAAATAATTGGAAGTTGTCATTAGTGATTCCCCTCCGGAATCGAAGAAAATAAAAGCTATCATCGAAGACATCATTTTCATTATGGAAGAGAAGGAAAAGAAGAATCTCTATTTGGATCTGAATCTTCTAATCCAAATGACATCCGGTCTATATTATTTAAAGGAAAGATGAAGAAAATTGGTGAGTTGTGGAATATAGCCTCTCCAGTTGACAGACTCAAGATTGATGATGCTCTAGTGGAGTATCTACTTCAAAAAGGTATTGATGTATCAATTGTTTATGATTCCTTGCCAGAAAATTTAGTTGAAGTAGTTGAATCAAGAATTTTGCTTGAAGGTCTAGAAGGATGCAAGTTGGAAGCCTTGGTTGAAAATAGATGCTCTAAATCCCAATAGAGGTTATCTGAACTTATCATGGAGAAGAATAAATACATCAAAGAAATGTCAAATATCTAAAAATATTGTCTCTAGTGGCCTGTTGCGGTTGATAATTTTAGAAGTAGGATTGAAGCAATTGAATTTGAGGTAAATAGTATTGGAAAGAACTTTGATATCTTTGAAGATAAAGAAGGAAAACAAAGACTGAGAGTTGGTGAATTGCAAGCTAAGCTGATAATTGTATAGAGACAAAGAGATGATGTGGTGAAAACCTTCTAGCTTCTTAAAGAGATCATTGAGGTCTGGTTAGACCATCTTTTTGGAATACTTACTGATGCAGAAGATTGTGAAAGATAATGCTCATATGCAGATTGTTCATCTTCTTGCACATTGTTGGCCCTATTGGAAAGCATATGCATGAGAATTGATTTTTTTGTACTTGAATGGAAGAAGTTATATCTAGTTATCAAATAAAGGTACAAGAAGGTGTTTCAGGTGAAAAGTGTCATTCTTACTTGAAGGAACTTTGAAAGGTTGAATTTAAAATTTTGAATGGCTAGAAGAATCTGGAAGAATTGGATTTTTTTTTTGCAATTTTGAATGTCACTATGTTTACATCTTTTTGGTGCCCTTTGTCATTGATGTCAAAGGGGGAGAGATTTGGAAAGTTTTGAGAGATTGGAGGAGAGTTTTTTTTAAATTGGAATTTGTGCACATGTTGCCATCAATGCTAAAGGGGGAGATTGCTACAAGAATGGAGAAGATCAGTCTGTATGTTTTCATTGATTTCAACATGTTGTTTATGTTATCAGATTGGTCTGGTACCCTGAACCGATGTGCAGAATAGGTTCACATCCTCTTGTGTTTGATCTGGTATTTTGGTCTGAACATTCTCTCTAATAATCATCATTGTTTAAGGTTTTGAGAAAATTCTTATGATCACTAGAAGTGTGTATATATGTATTTCCATATATTCATATGATTGGATGGTGAGTTGGCATCAGTTTTGGTGATTGCATTTCTTTATCAGGTTAATCATGGTTTACCTAATAACCAGTTAATAGCTCAACATGTATTTTAGTTATATGTGCGACCTAGCTTTGGTCCCAGCCGACATAATATTGCATGACACATGGTTGAATTACTTTTAGAGAAGCTTTGTATGAATTTGACAGTTATCTTTTTGTAAATATGTATTGCATCCAATTAGGCTGACCTAATTGATGCATGTGGATATATATATAGGATGGTTTGTAGATGAATACAACAAGCAAGAGTGTATGTGAGTTGATATGTGAAGTGTGCGAGTAGAAGGGTAAATTTTAGTCTATTGTCATGCGAGTGAATACTCTAAGCATCAAAGAAACTAAATCTGCACTTGTGGTGTAATTCCATCAGTTCATATTCTAGTTGTAAGCCATTTTGTTTCTATAATTTCTATAAGCAGTGAGCTTTTGTATCTGGTAGTGAGCCTCTTTTGTAATCGGTATTTAAATAACTATATATATATAGTGAGCTAATTCTCACCGTGGTTTTTCCCTCATTGGGTTTTCCACGTAAAAATATGGTGTTCTTGTGTTGTGTGACTTCATGTTTTGTTCTTGTTCTTCTCTATTCTATGCATTAAAGTGAGTAATGATTTTCATTCAATAAGTTGAAGAAGATACTGATTCACCCCCCCCTCCTCTCAGTATCTTGAATATTCAACACAAATTTTGTGTGCAAAAGTTGGATGAGTGACTTCTTTGGTTTTTTTATCAAAGAAATGAGGTATGAAGCACTAGAAATGGTGGTTACGAATGTCAGAAGTACTTTGTTGTGCAAATAATGTTGATTCTCCTACCCTTATTTGTGAGGAAAGGGTTTGTTATATATAAAATGATATTTGAAATGGATGATCAGGATCGTCTTGGAGAATATCCAAATCAAAGGTCAAAGTGTGTTGAGAGGATTTAGATATGAGAATATTGTGCAAATTTTATTGCACAATTTGTGTGATTGAGAAATAGATTGGCTAGTCAGGGATTAGATTGCTCAGTTGGGATTTTAGATTGATCAATCGGGATTTAGATGGCTTAGTTAGTAATTTGATTGATTAGTTAACAACTTCGATTTCTCAATCAAAAAGTTGGTGAGGAATATGAATCAATTGTTTTAATTAATTAATTCCTTTTTGGAGTTGAACGTGCAAATCAAGTTTGACTTTTGCAAACAAAGTTGCATTAGTTTTATTTAATTTTTTGATAATTGATTTGAATAGTTTGATTTAATTATTCAAATTTTGGAGGGAAAGTGTTGTAATTAAATTATTATTTCATAATTTAATCAACTTAGGAGAATAAGGTGATTTAGCGATGTAATTAAATATTTGGTGTTATTTAATCAATCAGGATGAAATAAAGTGAGATTAGGACTTCATTAAATCAGAATAAGGTGATTTAGCGACGTAATTAAATATTTGGTGTTATTTTATCAATCAGGATGAAATAAAGTGAGATTAGGACTTCATTAAATAAATGTGATTTATTTAATTAGTCGAAATGATGAAATATGAATTAATAAAATAATGTTGTTTTATTTAATCAATGGCAGAATTAGGGTTTTTAGGACTTTATTAAATAAATTAAATTTATTTAATTTGTCTAAAATGATGAAACAATGAATTAATTAAATAATGTTGTATTATTTAATTAATAGAAGAATTAGGGTTTTGGATGTTGTTTTGATTTTGTGTGTTTTTGGGACATTACGGGATTATTTTGAGATGTTTTGAGTCATTTTGGGATGGTTCCAAGATGTTTCAAGACATCTAAGATGTTTCGATATGTTCTGGTATGTTTCGAGATGATTCTGAGATGCTTTGAGACATTACGATATGTTTCAAGATGATTCTGAGATGTTTTGAGATATTGCGAGATGTTGTGGGATGATTTTCAATGTTGTTCAATGTTGTTCGATGTTTTTCGATGATATTCGATGTTGTTTGATGCTATTTGATGTTGTTCGATGTTGTTCAATTTTGTTCGATGTTGTTCAATGCTATTTGATGTGGTTTGATGTTGTTTGATGATGAATTAATTAAATGATGTTAAATCACATAATTAATAGACAAATATGAGTGCCAAAATACTAGCTCACAAGCTAGGACATTTTTAGGTGTCTACAAATAATTATACATGCATTGCCACTGTGATAGTCTTTATGACTATCCTCTTAAACTGTGGTTGTCATCAAAGTTAGCTTCTCCATTAATTCGTAGTCCTCTATCATTTTGGTCCCTATATATCATTCTCCGTCTTCATGTTGATTGGTATAAAGATCTCTGTGAATATTGTCCTCTATCAAAGCTATAAAATATCCATTTCAAATATAAACTACAATCATAGAATCATATGAGACCATAGTCTCTCAAGGAATTCTATCAAACAATTCAAATGCCTATGCATATTCATATGTGTCTATCAATAACTACACTACTAAAAGGCATTCCTTTTGGTTTTACTATCCTTACATGACTAGAAAACTATCATGTGACTTCACATTTACTAGTAAACTCTATATGCTAACCTGTAACTTTTCCCTTTTAAAACCTCTTCTTGCTTTCCTTGAAGAAAATAACCATTGCTTCCAACTCACTGGGGTAACTCAACTCCCTGGCTTTTTTGCATAGACTTCATTGAAAGTGAACCACCCTAAGAAATGTGCAATGAGATTGGTTGACCTTCATGGTCTTGTTTTTACTTCCAAAACCTGAAGTGAATTCAAGCCACCTGGTAAAGACTTCCCTGCATTTCTGTAACTACCTTTCATCCAAGAAAGAGATGCAAAAAACCAACTGCATCCATGCCCCTTTAGCATCTCTATGTTACTTCTCTTCATGACTGTGGCTTAGGTTTTTACTGTTGTTTCCATGAAGACTACTATCATTTTTTTAATGAGACAATGATATGAAACTTTTTCCTATAATCCTCCAAAGCAATGTCATCAAGTATAAACCTTGTGTTTGGACTACTTATACATGTCTCTCATGACCACACATAAACCTTTGCAATTTAATAAGATTTTTCAAACATCTTAGTATTAGCATCACTATGCATAGTTCCCCGTATTGTGGTTGTACATTGTTTCTCTATGAAGCACAAAGACATCCTTTCCTTGCAAACTTGAGATCTCAATTGCATAATTAACTTGAGGTTTCATTACACAGTCAAGCTCCTAACATTTCTCCTCACTACCTTCATTATGGTTTACTACCTTATATGCTTAAAATCTCATCTTATGGAAGCCTTACACTATCAATGGTTGTGACTACCTCTTCATTTCCACCATAAGTAGAAATATAACATTGATACTATGTGAGATGTTTGTGAAACTATTCAAATAGTCTTAGTATTCTTAAAAATTATTGCAAGTGTTATTGCACAACTAGACAAGAATGGGTGAATGATAGATCAATAAGGAATAGTACAAGACTTTCCATATTCTTTTTGAATTTACAAGTAGCTTCTGACCCATCCAAATTGTTAGGAATTTGTCTAAAGGATAATAATAATATTGAAATTTCATTCATAAGGTTGGAATGTAAAAGGTAAAAAAAATATCTTGTGAGATAGAACAAAGTTATAAGTTATGTATTATAAATTTCTTTACATTAATGAAATTAGTGATAGATGCTTGATTTTGACACTAAATGCTTCATCCTTTGTCTATCTTTCTTTATTTGTAAAACTAACATGTGGCATCAAAGTGTGGCAAGTAAAATAAGAGCAACATGGTTAAATTGGTTCATTGATTGTAAGCACAAAGAACTTGTGGTTGTGAATTTCTTCGATCTATGAGATTTTATATCAAGAATTTGAATAATTTTCTAATTTTCTAACTTTCCATAAAAACATTAAAAAATTCAAATCTTTTTTGGATTTCACCCCTTTAGTAAACTTTTTTGATGTTTTGGTGAGAATCTATAGCTTCTTTACAGTAAAAAGTTATTGAAGCAAGACAATATTCTTGTAAGGGCATAGTTCATATAATAGTTGTGCATTAAAAAAAGGCCATGGTTTGTTTCTATCTGGCACCTACACAATAAAATTAAAATTTTAAATCCACATTTACATCCCTTTGATTCGATTGGATAATTTGATAAAGCCTTCAAAGGGAAAATAACACTTTCCAAAGTATGGCTCATTGTGTGGTGACACGACAGACCTATGCATAACATACAAGCCTACAAAAATAGTGTGGTCCACACATTACAGAATATCAATTATTTCACCATGGCTAACCTCAACTCAAAGGGGACCCACCACCTTTGCCTTGGTGAGGACAAAATTTATAGTTTGCATTTCATACAAGTTTCCTTCAACACTCAAATATTTTGTTTGCATGAAAATTGGGTATGCTTTCTACTATGTGTTTCAGGGCTTCCTGTTCAGAGATGTAGAATGGAATGATGATGATGCCCCAAGCCTTATTTATTGTCCTCCTAACCTTCCTCGCTCTCTTACAAACACTTTAAACCATGCTCGTGGTGATGCGAGAAAGCCTAATAGGCTTTCCCGCATCACCACAGGCATGGCTTAAAATATTTATGAGAGAGCGGGAAAGGTTGCCTTCCATGAAATCACATTTCTTTAAGGCATGTTTTGCAAAGATGAGATTGATCATTATCAACATTGGGATGAATTATAAAGAAAAAACATATAGAATTAGTTTCTTTTTCTTATTGAATAAATATGTGTTAATCCCCTTCAAGGATCTAGTGCACCTATTTGGAGGCACATGAAACAAGAAATCAAATATCTAAGTATATTTCAGAGTCAAATATTAGCATATGGATTTCTTTGGGTAGATCAGTGGCAGCAAGATCCATATCTCCTCGTTGATACAAGATCTGTAGTCATAAGGTATCAGACAATCCAGTCCATGATTCAATATCAATAACATACTAATAACATCCAAAGATATTTTTTACTTTTAATAATAGTTGTCATAAGGTATCCCCTGTGCATTAGCAATTGCACTCTTCTTTATTGTCCTACCAACCTTCCCCACTCTCCCACAAACACTTCAAGCCATGCTCGCTGTGATGTGGGAAAGCTCCACATCACCATGGGCATGGCTTGAAGTGTTTGTAGGAGAGTGAAGAAGGTTGCCTTCCATGATATCACATTTCTTTGAGGATTTTTTTGAAACAGTTTTCTTGTGTTGTCTATGCTTCCACATTTTTTCTTTGTCTATGTTGTTTTGATGTCGTTCAATTGTGTCTTTTAGGGAATCCCCATGAAATAGAATTTCAAAGGTATTGCATTGTGAGGCATTTGATGGCCTAGAAGTGGATTATTGAATCAAGGGAAGAATTTTGGGTTACACTCCACACTATGCATCTTAAGGTAGTCCCTCAACACTATGCATCTTAAGATTTTATGGCTAGACTAGCTACAATTCTTTTGCAAATTTTGAGAGGTTTGTCCCTTGGAAGGGTGCATCCTAACAATTTTTTAATAACTTATTATTTAATGATGTTGTGTATTTTGCAAAGCTAAGATTGATTTTTATCAACATTGGGATGAATTATAAAGCAAAATCATATAGAATTAGTCTCTTTTGCCTACTAAATAATTTTTTGTTAATCCCCTTCAAGGATTCGGTGCACCTATTTGGAGGCACATGAAATAAGAAATCAAATATCTAAGTGTATTTCAGAAGTCAAATATTGGCATATGTGTTTCTTTGGGCAGATTACTACCAGCAAGATCCATATCTCCCCGTTGATACAAGATATTCAGTCATAAGGTAACAGACAATCTAGTCCACGATTCAATATCAATAACATAATAATAACATCCAAAGCTATTTTTTACTTTTAATAACAATTTTCATTAGAATTGGGCCATATTTACTTTTAGTATCCCATACAATAGGATTTTATTAGTCTATCCATAAAAAAATCCCTTAGATTTTCATGTATGTCTAGCAGGGCACTTGTAACTACAACATATGACAAAAAATCCCTAATGTTATGCTTTGATATATGTCCCTTAATTATTACTAGATATCTAATTTAGTGCACATTATTATAGTGCAAGCCTATTTTTTAGATGGTTTCATTTAGCATCACCAATATTCTCCACAAGAACATTGTCCCTGTTTAAAATTATGGAAATGGTTCACATCTCTTAGAACAATTTCTCTTGCAACAATCTTGGAGATGAATTTGGATGGAGAAAATTTGTTGATTTTGTGTCATCTTTTGGTCATGTAATATAAATCAACCCATGAATTTTCCTATCAATTGAATCAATGTTATAGAAAAACATTTGTTATTCTTGCATTTGGCATCAACATGCAAATTCACCTCCTTGTCATTTCACAAGAGCGACCTATCTTTGAAGCACTGTTTAGAGTTTGATTGAGAGGACTACCACCTTTCACTTTGAACCCTTGCACAGTCATAACATCCTTTGCATAAGTCTGTCCTAATTGTCATTTTTTACATGATGATATTTTAAAACAAAAAGGCTTTAAATGGTGGACACTAAAACTATATTTATCTCCAATACTTGTTTGTGTAATGCTCATAAAAGAACCTCTATTTAAGCACAAAATATAAGCATGGCTTCATGAAACTATCAACTAATACCAATTGTCTTGGCATTTGGACCTCATATTGACAATGAACTAAGATGGTCTAACTCCCTGTCTTTCAATCTCTCGTGAAGCTCATAACAAAACCCTTAGTTGCTTACTTTTATAGGGAGCTAATTGATTCCTATCAAAACCCTACCCCTTTTTTATCATTTTGTGTGGTAGTGTTATAATTCTACATGCTCCTCTCAAGGCTAGCTTTGATACAAGCACTTTATTCTCCAAACCTATTCAATACCACACTTTCATTGTGTATATGCTTGATATGATACTCGCTGCATTCACTAACTTGCATCCATTGTGTAGATTCATGCATCAAGTTGTTTGAACAATTCAATTCTTATGAAGGGCTATATTTCTTATCGGGTGCATATTTGAGCTCCAAGTGATTTGACTTTGGATTGTCACTTGTATCATTTTGTCACTAATATTCATTGATCTATTTGAGTAGGTAGTTTAGTATTATCTTGGGAACCTTGTACTTATATGGTAAACTATATTTTCAATGTCATTGGCAGTGATGATCCTGACATTTACTTCAAATACATTGAAGTAGCAACCAAAAATGGACAAATCAAGGAGGTGGAACATGTAACTAGAGAGTAAAACTTCTATGATGCTGAAAAGAAAAGGAACTTTCTTATGGAAGCAAGACTTCCAGATGCTCGTCCACTGATTAATGTTTGTGATCAGTTTGGATTTGTCCATTGTCATGTTTAATAAAGATTATCAATCAAGGTATATGCAAAACATAGTTCTCAGTCCATACTGAGTATTCATGGTGTGAATTTTGCAGAGGAGTATTTCATAGGACCCTTAATTAGGCTTCATTTTTCAAGTAGTTCTTTCATGTTTTGGAGTTGTATAAGAAAAAAACAAAGTGTTGTAACTCAGTTTTCTCAGTCCACACTAAGAAACGCACTTTGTAACACATTTTTCAAAGCAAAGACACATATTTTTGTATTGTGTCTACTGTAAGAACACCTTTTCTTAAGAAAATTTCAATATTTTTCTTTCTTAATAGTTGTTTCATTATGTGCAAATGAGTGATTGATTATGTTTTTTTGTGTTATATGTTTAAACCTCAAAAATATTGTCTCATTTCCAACACTTTTAGGTAGAAATCGGTGAACAAAAGTAATTAAATAAACTACCAATTGACTAAATATACTACCAATTGATAGAAATCAGTGAATAAATATGACAAAATATATGACTAAATATACTACCAACTGACAAAAATCAATGAATAAACATGACTAAATATACTACCAAATACAAAAATTACTGACTAAATATGACTAAAAATACTACCAGTTCATAGAAATAAGTGAATAAATATACTACCAATTGACATAATTCACTGAATAAATATGACTAAATATATGACCAAATTGATCAAATGACTAAATAAATTACTGACAATAAACTATAAATAGTAATGTGACCAAGCTCAATGAATAATATGACTAAATCAATGACTAAATATACTACCAAATCGATCAATCAAAATAACCAATAAATGACTAAAATTGGTTTAGTCATAAATTTGGTCACGTTATAAATGACTAGAAATAAACTACTAATGGTCACGTGACCAAGCTTAGTCATTTATATGTAGTTTTTAGTATTATTTTTAGTCATATATTGTTGTTTTTGTACTAGTGTACCACACCTTATTTTGGACATCACAAAGTAACTAAGTTGTTGGCTAATGTAAAGCCATTATATTTCTGGAAAGGAATGAAGAGGGATGTTGCAAAATTTGTAGCAAGTTTTCTAGAGTGCCAGAGGGTGAAGGTAGAACATCATCACCCAACAAGACTATTGTATCCTCACAAAATTCCAAAGAGGAAATGGAAATTCATTAGCATGGATTTTGTGCAAGGTCTTCCAATGTCTAGGAATAAGCATAATTTTATTTTGGTAGTGGTGGATATGCTTACAAAAGTTAGCTCATTTTATTCTAGGGAACCTAAAAAATGGAGCTCCAATTATAGCCTACAAGTTTATGTAAGAGGTGTTTAGGTTACATGGAGTTCCTGAGAAAATTATTTCAGATAGGGATGCTCATGTAACATCAAGGTTTTGGCAAACCTTATTTTCTTCACTTGCGACATAGTTGAACATAAGTTCAACTTATCACCCAAAGACAGATGGTCAAACAGAAAGGGTAAACCAAGTGTTAGAAGATCTATTGAGAATTTATTGCATGGATCAGCAATACAAATGGGAAGACTATTTACCATTGGCATAATTTACATACAGTAATTATTATCATTTCTCTATCAAAATGGATCCATTTGAAGCATTGTACGGAAGGAAGTGTCAAACTCCTATACATTGGGATAAGATAGAAGATATGATTAGCCTTGGACCAGATATTATATTAGATGTGGAGGAGCAAGTAAGTATGATAAAGAAAAGGTTATGTTACACCCCATTATGTATTTACTAGTTACTAATACTTTTATGAGTAAATATGTTTAATACATGATTATGTTTTAGTGAATTATAATGAATGAACGAGATGAATGAATATGTATTATGAAGTGATTGATTTTTAAATTCTTTAATGATGCAATGATATATGATGAATATGATTTTCATGTTATCGGTTAGATTCATTCATGATGCACTAAGTTGGATGTAGGAAAGAATCGAGCCCTCTGGTGAGGAGAGGGAGAGTATCACCTAGGAGAGGAAGTTGGTATGGAAACCACTAATGTACCTACTTGAGTTAATTCACACACTCATGGCCTAGGTTAGACAAGCTTTGTCAAGTCAGTTTGGGTTGTGAGTCGGTAAGTAAACCTTGGTGATAGATTTTTGGTTTAATAGGAATGTTTGGGTGATTTTCTTTGACTGTCTATGATTGTTTGGTTGGTTTGAGTCATAGTGTTAAATCCTTGTATTGAAACATGAGATATACTTTGTGTATTTAAATATATATAGATGGATATGTATATATAATAAATGTATAAATATGTATATAAATATATACAATAACCCATATATATGAGTGTATGTGTGCATGTGCATGCGTAGGTATAAATACCTACATATACCCATACATAGACATGCCATACATATGCATATTTGCATGGATACAAAAATATATATGTATATATACATGTTATATATACCTATTGATATATATATATATATATCTTTTAAAGATGTTAAATAATAATATGCATGTATACATTAATATATAAGTATATATGTACATATTTAATTAAATTATATATATATATATATATATTAATATATATTTATAAATATATAAACATGGGTCTATGAGTTTGACTCGAAAACTACACGGTTGAATCCTGATAGCAATATCACAATTTGACATGTTGTGGAAAATACCTCATACTTATCAATTGATGAGATAAAGGGGCTCTATAATGAATGGTTCATAAGGCACAACACTTTCTGAAGGTTTTGCAAATGGGGTTGCAAGCTAAGTGGGCTTAACCTTGGGGAAAACTCCTTGATTAAGTGTGCTTGAGCTAGAGTAGCATTGGGATGGGTGACCTCCCAAGAAGGCCCAATGCTTCACCTTTGTGAGCATCACCTAGATTTAATGATTGCTAAGTGAACCATTCATTATCATGAGAGATGGGTTCTTTTGAACCACTACTCATGAAACATGGGTCAATGAGCTTGACTCTAAAACTACACAGTTGAATCCTGATAGCAATATCACAATTTGACATGCTGTGGAAAATACCTCCTACTTATCAATTGATGAGCTAAAGGGGCTCTATAATGAATGGTTCATAAGACACAACACTTGCTGAAGGTTTTGCAAATGGGGTTGCAAGCTAAGTGGGCTTAACCTTGGGGGAAAACTCCTTGATTAAGTGTGCTTAAGCTAGAGTAGCATTGGGATGGGTGACCTCCCAGGAAGGCCCAGTGCCTCACCTTTGTGAGCATCACCTTGATTTAATGAGTGCTAAGTGGACCATTCATTATCATGAGAGATGGGTTCTTGTGAACCACTACTCATGAAACATGGGTGAATGAGCTTGACTCGAAAACTACATAGTTGAATCCTAATAGAAATATCACAATTTGACACACTATGGAAAATGCGTCCTACTTATCAATTGATGAGATAAAGGGGCTCTATAATGAATCATTCATAATGCATGACACTTGTCGAATTATTTTCAAATGGGATTGAAAGCTAAGTGGGCTTAACCTTGGGGAAAAATCCTTGGTTAAGCATGCTTGAGCTGGAGTAGTACTAGGATGGGTGACCTCTCGGGAATTCCCATTGCTTCACCTTTGTGAGAATCACCTAGATGTAATGAGTGCTAAGTGGACCACTCATTATCATGAGAGATGGGTTCTCGTGAACCACTACTCATGAAATATGGGTCAATGAGTTTGACTCGAAAACTACATGGTTGAATCCTAATAGCAATATCACAATTTGACATGCTATGGAAAATACCTCCTACTTATCAATTGATGAGATAAAGGGGCTCTATAATGAATTATTCATAAGGCACAACACTTTCTGAAGGTTTTTCAAATGGGGTTACAAGCTATGTGGGCTTAACCTTGGGGAAAAATCCTTGGTTAAGCGCGCTTGAGTTGGAGTAGTACTAGGATGGGTGGCCTCCCGGGAAGGCTTAGTGCTTCACCTCTGTGAGCATCACCTAGATGTAATGAGTGCTAAGTGGACCATTCATTATCATGAGAGATGGGTTCTTGTGAACCACTACTCATGAGATATGGGTCAATGAGTTTGACTCAAAAACTACATGGTTGAATCCTGATAGCAATATCAAAATTTGACATGCTGTGGAAAATACCTCCTACTTATCTATATAAATATGTGTTAAAGTTGATGAATGTATTATTATGAATATGTATATTAATATGCCACTCACACATATAATGTCATGGGTAAGAAGTGTTTAAAGCTAAAAGTCTCACACTTGATGTAATGCGATATAAGAGTTAATGGTATCATATTTGATAAGCAAGTAAATGTTGCATAAAGGCATGCATGTTATGCCACGCATATGGTAGTGACCCAAGCTATTAAATTGGTCAAACCTCCATGTGAATGGAAAGATGGTGAGATAAATTTGTTTCTATTTTAAAGTGCATTTGTAATATGATTTTTGTGCAAACCGTAGCTCCATTGTAGGCACCATAAGCAAGCTAAAAGGATGGAAAAATCCACAATGGGAATATGAGAGATAATGGGATTGTGAAAATCCCACACGAAACTCCATATTAAAATCTTTTCCTTTGATTGAGTATTTCAACATGTGAAGGAAGTAAAAACTCCATGATTGGCATAAGCAACAAACTAGGAAGTATGTGGACTCCATGCACTATGAGAAAGGAGTTTTCTACTTAGTCAATGTACATTAGACCAAAGGGAAGAAAATGTCAATGGTTCGTGTCAACTTGAGGAAGATTATGGAGAGTTGTTGTGAGATAAATTTCTAACTTTTCTACTAGAAAAACCTACAGTTGGCATGGGAAGGAAAGGTGGTGAATTTCATACCTATCATTCAGTTTTGAGTCTCTCTCTTAATCAGTATAAATGGAGGTCAATGGTTTCTTATTTTTTTGTTCTTTATTCTCATTATTATTGTTTATTGTGATTGATCATTGATGTTCATTCATTTTTCTTTTGCTGATTTATTTTTTATGAGATTTTGAGAGTAATTCTTTGTGAGTTTGGAGGAGCAATTTGATTGTGAGTAAGAGAAGATTATTGAGAGTTGAGAGCTTAGATTGATTAATTTGATTGGATATAGGTTGGGTTGGAGAAGGAAACAATTTGAGTCTTTGTAATTGAGCATAGAGTTGTAAATTCTTCGGGAAAGCTATATTTGTAAGGCATGCTTAGTTATTCTTATCCATTACTGTTTTCTATTTTTGAAACTATGTTTAGCTATTGATTGCAAGTGCTTGTGTAAATTGTTGTTGATTATTATAGTTGTTGAATAGAGCTTGTGTATATAGATAGAATTAAAATAAGTTGGTTGAGGAATCTTAGTGGAATGATATATATATGTAGCTATTATGATTGTCATGTTTTTTTGGCGTAATTATGTAAAACCATTTAGAAGGAATTAAGATGATATTTAGCTTCTAGTATGCTACATATATGCTTGCATAAGCTATGATGTTAGTAATTCAAAGGGATTAATATCTATTGGATGTTGTGGTCGAGTTGCTGATATGTGGTTGTCATTGATCTCAATACTATTATCATTAATGTCTTTAAGACTGTATATGTCGAGGATATTGAGAAAATTGTAATAAAATATGTTACATGTTGTATGTGAAGTAGTGAAGATAAATATGGTAGAAAGTTTAGTATGTTGATAACAAGATGTTGTAGATTAAATGGTTTGTTTTCAAACCTATCTAGTTTCTACTCTGAAAATTTCAGAGGTGCGCATGAAGATTTGAGCAAGTTATAATTTTTTGTGTTCTCACAGCTATTATGTTACTGCAAATGGTGTTCATGGAAGAAGATAATGTGATTCTGGTAATCTGAGTTATTGTGTGTGTTAATGTGGTGTTCATGGATGTTTCTAGATCATTTTCTATTTGTGTTGCACGTTCGCATTGATCATCGTGCTCACGATCTGAGATTTTCTCTTGTGTGTTCATGTTTTTCCTATTCATGGCCGACAAGGTGTTTGAAGCATGTTGTGGACTTCGAGGAAGAATCTTTGAAGGTTTTTTGTGTTTGAGAATATTTTTTTGGGTCTCTACTATGTTGTGGCTGAACTTGGTTGATGTGCATTGATAATATTTATTATTTTGGACTGACAATTTGTATTCATTCTTTTATTGTGTTGAAGCCGACATAAAGCAATGTAATTTCTTGTTGCGGATATATATAAGTGATTGTTTCTTCATTTGAGATATATGTGAGGTGTGTGAAATGCGAAGTGTACGAGTGCTATGTTCGAAAAAGGTTCAGATCATTTGAAGGTAGAGTAGAGTGTGAAGAAGAGTGTAAGATAGTGAAGAAGTGTTCATGTGCTTAACCAAAACTATACTCAAGCATTAGCAGATGCTACTTTCTCAGTTCAAATTCTTCAGATGGATTTAATCTGAATGTTTTATGTAAGATAGTGAGTCTTCCTTTGAGCAGTGAGCTCTAGGTAGTGTGTCTGAATGAATGTGCATTCCTCATATATTTGTCTTATACTTTTAACAATAACTTGTGGATTAACCTCCACCATGGTTTTTCCCCTAACAGGGTTTCCACACAAAAATCTTAGTGTTATGTGTGTTGTTGATGTGTTGTTGATTCATGCTTTCACTGTTATTAATTAGATCTGGGATTAAAGGCTAAATAAGTTTAATAAGTTTGAAATTTTGTGACAACTGATTCCCCCCCCCCCCCCCCCATCAGTTGTTTTCCCTTGTGTTGACAACAATTGGTATCAAAGCAGGTTCCTTGGAAGAAGTTTAACAACTTGAGGTGATCTGGGATGGAAACATACAAGAAGGATAGTCTGAGATTTGATGGAACAAATTATTCTCTGTGAAAGACTCAAATGGAGTGTCATCTGAGATGCATTGGTGAGTCCTACTAGAACATTGCATGCAATAGGTATTTTATTCCTCAGAATGCTCCTACTACTACTACTGAGATTAGGGATGTTGAATATAACATCAGGGCTAAGGAAGCATTGTTGAGTGTTTTGACTAAAACCTGAGATGACGAATGTTATGGATCTGAGGACTACTTATGAGATCTGGAAAAAGTTGGAAACTTTATATGAATGTGATGCTAATGTGAAGATGGCCAAGCTATAGTGTCTAAAAGAAAAATCTGAACTGTTGAAGATGAGTAATGATGAGAATATTGCTACTCTCATGCAAAGAGTGAATGAACTTGTGTGTGGTATCAGATGTGTTGGTGGATAGGTGGATGAATCAAAGATTTTTACTAAAGTGCTTAGATCCTTGTCTAATGCATAGAAAATTAAAGTTGCATTCATTGAGGAGGTCTGAACTATAACAAATATAACCAAAGATATGTTGGTTGGTAAACATACTACTTTTGAGTGGAGTGAATTTAGTGATTCCCCTCCAAAGATAGAATCTACATTTAAAGCTACTACTTCTGGGAGAGACAAGAACATATATGATCCAAGTGAAAATTCTTCTAGAAAGGTATTCAGATATGAGGAATAAATGAAATAGATTGAAGAAGAAGAAAGATAACTGAATGAGCTTGAAGCACTTATTGTCAAAAAGGAAGCCAGAGGAGAAGGTAAGTATAAAGGAAAGTTGCCTATTAAATGTTTTTCTTGCAACAAGATAGGTCATTTTGCATCAAGGTGTCCTAAAAGAGTTCCTAAGCCAAGACCTTACAAGCGTAAATTTTAAAATAAGTGTTACTATGTTGTTGATGAAGGTGTGACAAATGATGAATCTGACAAAGGGAATGTAAGTGAAGATGAGTTTGTATTTATTGCTATTAAGGAAAATAACCCTGTGTCTACTGAATTTGCTAGTTGTACAAATGTGGAGAAAGCTCTAGCTGCTCGAGTTGAAGAAAAACATGAATGGTTAATTGACAGTGGATGCTCACATCACATGATAGGTGATAAGAGTAAATTTGTAAGCCTGGAGAAGTGTGATGGTGGTGTTGTAAGATTTGGTGATAACAATGGTGGTATAATCTGTGGTAGATGATGTATTTCTTTGGATGGTAAGAATAATACTGATGATGCTCTTTATGTTGAAGTTTTGAAGCATAATCTTCTAAGTGTTGGACAGATGGTTGATAAGGGATACAATCTTCAATTCAAAGATGGAAAATCTAGCATACTGGGAAGTTCTGGAAATGTGATTGCTTCAGGTACTAAACCAAAAGGTAACATCTTTCATCTGAATGTTGCTAGTAAAAGTTGTCTGATTGCTCAAGTTGATGAAAGTTAGTTGTGGCATAGAAGAATGTGTCATGTAAACTTTGACAATATTATCAAGACAAGTTCCTCATAGGCCGTGAGAGATCTTCCTAAGTTGGTGAAGCCTACTAATACCATATGCAAGGAATGTCAGTTAGGAAAACAAACTAGAATTTCATTTTGGAGAAAACAACATTGTTCGAATGAATTGTTGGAGCTTGTGCATACTGACTTGTATGGTCTTGCTAGAATCATAAGTCTACAAGGTAACGGGTACTTCATGTTGCTTATTGATGATTACTCTGGGATGATGTGGGTTACTTTCTTAAGGGATAAATTTGAATCTCTAGAAAATTTCAAGATATTTAAGGCTATGGTTGAGAGAGAGACAAGTATGAAGATTAAGTGTTTTAGATCAAATAGAGGTGGTGAATTTACTTCCGGTGAGTTCAATTCTTTTTGTGAAGAGCATGAGATAAAGAGACAATTATCTACACCATGGACCCCTCAATAGAATGGAGTTGTAGAAAGGAAGAATATGACAGTTCAAGATGTTGCTAGAACTATGATGGAAGGAAATGTCCCTCATATCCATTGGAGAGAATCTGTAAGTATTGTTGTTTATATCCTTAATCAGCAAAAAATCAAAGGTAATACTAGTAAGACTCCTTTTGAGCTATGGTTTGTTCATAAGCCTACTATTAGATACTTCAAAATATTTAGGAGTAAATGCTATATCAGGAGAGATGAAGATAGGAAAGCTTGATGCTAGAAGTGATGAAGGAATATTTCTTGGTTATTCTACTTAGAGTAAGGCCTACCGGTGCTACAACAAGAGATTGAAGAAAATGGTTGAAAGTGAAAACATTAAGGTTGATGAAGAAATTTCCAGACCCTCCAGAACCTATGGATATGATTTTGATGATCAGAATGATAGTACAAACAAGAGTCATACATCAAATCAAGTTCAGATTGTTCTGGTGAATCAAGAAGATCAAGAAGAAGGAGAAACTAGTGAAATTACAGAAGAGAGATCACAAGAGCCTAAAATTCAAGAACACTCTAAGACTCCAAGGCATGTGAGATTAAATAATCTGATTATAGGAGATAAGAATAAAGGTTTCCAGACTAGGAGAATAATTGCAAAAGAATGTTGTTTAATTTCAAAGGCTAAGCCAAGTAATGTCAATGAACCATGCAAAGATGAAAATTGGATTGAAGCAATGAAAGAAGAAATACAACAAATTGATAAGAATAATACATGGATTTGTTATGCCTTGCATAACCACCCCATCTTTTTCCTTGGTCAAAATGGGTCCCCATTTATGTTTTTATCCTTGGTTGATTTTTAAACAAAGTTTGGAGTCTTTCATTTCCAACAATTTGTTTTTCTTTGGTTTAGTCTGTCGGAACCGAATCGGGTTTTGAAACTTCCTTTAAAACTTGTTCCGATCCCCATCCTGACAGTCTCTCTTTTGAACTGTTTGTTTTGTCTTTGTTGGAGCCGGAGTTGGAGCCGGAGTGGAAGTTAAGTTGGTATTTATTCAAAATTTCAAAATCAGATCTCGTTCCTCCTCCGCCTCTGCTTTTTGGTTTTTCGTTTTCGACTAGGTTTTGTATGTTAAGTTTTCTTATTTCGGTCTTTTTGTTTTATTTTTGTGTTTGGTTTTTTTTAATGCTTTGTCAACGGAACTGGACCTGAAACCGGAACCAAGTTGGGAAATTACTCAAGTTTCCAAAAAAAATTTCATTCCAATTCCAGTCCCATCGGGTTTTTGTCATTGACTTTTTACTGAAGTCGCACAGCAGTGATGAGCTAGTTCCTCTGCAGTTCCGACTCTGTGCTACTGCATTTATGGCATTAATGATAAGTGCCAGGCATGCGTGAAACTTATAGTTTTTTTCCTTAATTAGGGATTAAACGCATAGCTATCATTATTATTGTTAAGAAATCAAAGAGCGAAGTAGAGTTGCAGTGAAGCTTTTGTGCAAGTAAATCGATTGAAGGAGAGACAGTTGCTTACAGATTTCTTTAGGAGGTTTGCCTATTTATTTGTGTTCGAGGTAGGGTTTCCTATTTTTCGTTGATGTTCATGTTAGATCATTTTGTTGTGGGCAAGTTTGTGATTCTCAGTAGGTTTTCATGTTTAGTTTTTTCGTTCTTTCTTTCTTTGTTGTTCTTGTCTTCATTTTTTGCTTTTGTATCTGGTTTCTTTGTTTTAGGGCACAGTCATTTTCACGTTTTAGTCGTGATCGTGTCGTGTTTCTTTGGATTTTAAATGCATAGATTAAATTAAGGTTTTACAGTGAGATAGGTTAAATTCAGGTTTTACAGTGAGTTAGGGTCTGTTAAATCTTGTTTTTACTTAGGAAATTTCATTGCGCATTCAATCTGGTTAAATTCGAAGGGTTAAATTCATGCCCTAGTTTTTATATCGAGTTTGTTTTAGATTAGGGTTTAGATGCATTTATGTACTCATGTTTTAATTTAAATATGATGCCCTAAAAGTACAGTCACCTCACGGTCATATGGGCATGGTCTTATCATGTTATATTTAAGCCTCTTTTCATTTTAATATGACCTAGTCCTTAATCATGAAGTTATGCATTAAACTGTTAAAATAATTTATGACATCATGGTCAACCTAGGTGGAAGCTGGATCAAAATTAATCTAGAACTTTAAATCATGTTTTCCAAATTAGTGTCAATTCCATTTTCCATCCCGTCTTCAGCTCCGCTTATAGTGAGAAGCTTTATTTCAAAATAACGATAACCTAGCTAGAAGTGGAGGTGGAACTGGAACAGAATATGAAAATAGAAAATCTGAAAGAAACCAAATCTGTTTCCATTCCAGTTCCAATCCCGGTTACCATTCCCGTCCCGACTCCGGTCTCGCTTCTTGTTAGTGTAATCTCAATGGTTGTTTTGGCTCTGAGCCTGAAAGTGTGTTAAAAGGGGATTGTTTAGGATGTTTTCTACCTGGTTCCACCTCCAATGTATGTATGAAAGGTATGATTTTAAGGAATATTTGGTGATGTTTATTCAAGGATCTAACTAGAGGTTTTGTTGTAGGAAATCTAAAGAATGTCGGGAACATCAGGAGAAGTTGTCCAAAGGAACTGGCCTGTAGTAACATCAAAGGAAGCAACTAAGCCCAAGAAGATCAAGCCAGAACAACTACCTTATACCTTGAGGTATAACCATAGGGGTCCTACGGTCACAACAAGCAAAGTGGAATCGGATTGGTCAGACATCGCCAACACCAATCTGGGCTCATACAATTTTGAGGAGTTGTATTCAGAAATATTTGTTGAAGATATAACAGGGAGAACACAAAGAATTGTTGAGTCTGGTTTGGCTCATATCACCTTATTCCCTTTATCTGTCCAGTGCTCAGAGTTGATTATGACAGTAGCAGGGGCCTACAATCCATCCACTAGGCAGTGTGTCGATTCACAAGACAATGTGATTATTGATCTCACTCCTCAAATGTTTCAAACTATGTTTAGTGTCCTGGATCCAAAGAATCTGGTACAATTAAAGGAGGCTAAAGCTTTGGAAAAATATAGCAAATACAAAGCATCCAACAAGGCTCACTTGAATAAGAAATGGTTGAGAACAGAAAAAAAACTCTAACCAAACTTCATGATCAACCGAAGAGGACAAAGTTCTACAAAGAAGTATCAGATTTGATCATGATGTTGTCTAGGGTGTTTGGGAAAAGGGATGCATTTCACTTCAAGGAGTGGATGTTTCCTTTCATTCAGGCCATTTTGAATGGCAAACAACAGTTTGATTGGCCAATGGTGGTGTCTAATGCTATACATGACCAATTGACAAGGATAAGGGAGACCAAATGCTTCTTTATGACTTCTTATGTTATTTATGCAGCTTCAAGAGGAGTTATATTTCTAGGTTTAAAGAGAGTGGAAATATTGGGAGAGTCAAATGGACAAAAGAAGGTGTGGGACCATTATGATCAGTTATCTCTACAAGTATCTGAAACACAACTTAGAAGGATTAATGATGCATTTCTATATGTGATCATTAACCAACTGAATGGAGATGCAAGGTATAGATTGAGCCAAGAAGCTATGGCATTTATCATGGAATGGGGATGTTGGTACATTCAATGCCCCAAGTTCACATATTTCAGGCTAGCTGGATTTGAAGGTCATCCACATTTGCTGCCAAGATGTTGCAATAATAGGATAGTGTTGATGGAATTTGTTTATCAAACTTTGGGGGTTAATGCTTGGTTTGGATTGAAACATAAAACAGGATGTCACAAATTCCCCGTGCAGTTGGGTGAATATAGCTGTCAGCATCTGGTGGGAGAAAAGGTAGTGTGCAATGAGTTGATACATCTAAAACTAGGTTTGTATACAGCTCAGAAGTACTTTGATCCAAAGAAGAAAATGAATGCCTTGTTGCCTTTTGTTTTTGATAAAAATTTCAATTTGTTGGAAGATTTATGGAGTGACTGACAGGATGAGTATGACCTCAGGAAGAAAAATTATGAGAGGTTACCCATCTCACTCATGGCAGAGCTTGGGATCAAAGATGATATCCCTGACTCATTAGTAGATGATGGAGTGGTATTAGATCCATCATATGAGGCATTAGACATTGGCACTAAGAGCTTGGATCTGGTGGACTGGGATAGTGAGGAAACAATTGACATAAAGAAAATAGGGAGGATAGTTTTGGATAGAAGTATTCATTGGCTGATCTTAAGAACCAAAACTCCTCAAGAACCAGCTCCTAATAACAGGAAGGGCTACAAGAGAATTAAAAGGAAATTACCTTCCAAGGAGCCCTTGGAATTCTTTCCTCTAGATATTGAAGAGATCGAGCTTGAAGTAGCGGCTCAAGATGAACCAGAAACACAAGAGGGAGATGCCCAAATAGGATCTGTAGATTCAACACTTGCATTAGGCGAGTCCTCTACTCAAGTCCCACTTGCAAAACAACAAAGTGAAGAAGTGCAAAAAGGGACTCTTCATAATATTGTTGAGTCTATAAAGGGAAAAGAAGTAGAGGTAGAAATCCATGATGTTGAAATAGATTCTGATGAGACTCTGTCAGAGAAGGGTGCACAAGAAAATATGCCTCTAGAGGAGGATACTGAACAAGTGATGACAGAGGAGGATCAGTGGGCATTATTTGAAGAGGCCAAGAAGGTTTTTGATGATCAAGCATACACTGCAGCAATGGAGAAACAGAAGGCAATTGATACCAAGATACAGGCTAATGCCTTACTTCAGCAGCAACACATAGAAGCTAAGCTAAAGGCTGATGAAATAGAGAAGCAGCAGAGCCAAAAAGAGCATGAGCTCAAATTCAAGGAAGAGAATGATAAATTAGAATTGATACAAAAAATTCATGACCTTGAGGAGGAAAAGGCAAGACATCGAAGGGAGAGAGAAGTTCTGGTGGAAAATTTAAAGCTTGTTGAAGAAGCTCACAAAGAAAAAGAGAAAGTAGAACGATTGCAAAAGGAGAAAGATGCTGAAGAACTTATCAAGAAGCAACAAAAAGAAAGGAAGATGTAGAAAAGCTTAAAGCATTAGAGGAAGAAAGAAAATAGGAATTAGAGAAAAGAAGATTAGAAGAAAGGTTGAAGAAGAAGGAAGAAGATAAGAGAATACAAGAACAAAAGGACAAGGAGGAAGTTGAAAAGCTGGCACAAACAAGTGTGGAACAAGAGCAGCAAGAGAAACAAAGGGTTGATTCTCAACCTCAAATAAATGTGCAACCACCCTTTACTACTGCTTCTTCTTCTTCAACTATGATGATTGTTACTCCAGGTGCTCCCACTTGGTTGAAATTAGATCTTCAGAAGAGATCATCGATACCTTCACAACCTATTAACTGGGAGGATATGATGAAGGAAATTGAGAAAGAAAGGCCTAAAAAGAAGGCCAAGATCCTACATTCTACTAGGCTAACTAACAAAGGAGAAATTATGGTTGAATGTGCTATACCCATGATAGACAAGGAGGCAAGAGACATGCAATTGACAGATTATCAGCTAGGCACTATTAATTTGGGGAGACCTACCAGAGATCAGCAAATGAATTTAATTGATGTGGTAGCATCCTCAACCAAGTCAAGGATGTTGAAGGATAAACAAAGGAAGGATGAGCTTAAGGCTCAATTAGATCAGTTGCATGTTTTCCTTAAGAATGTTCCTATTCCAAGATCACAACAGGTTGCTACTATTGAGACCCCAATTTTGCTGAGTAAGAAGGAAGTAGATAATTTGGTATAGGTGAGGGGCAAGGCAGAAATGTTGGATCGGTGGGTTGATAAATTGAATCAAGAAATAAGTGAAGTACTAGAAGATAGTTTTGGGGTTTACAAAATGACTGAGGAACTGATAGAAGAAATGAATCAATATGTTAAAACATTGGAAGAACAGGAGGAGGAGTACAAAGGATACAGCCAAAAATTGAAAAAAGTTAATAAATTGCCTAAAACTACTCTTTTGGAACAGTCGATATTTGAAGAAGATAATAAAGATTTCTTGGAAAAGACTTCTTGCATACTCCGGTTTAGATCAAACTTTCTATATAAACATAGAAATGAGGTTCAATATTTTTTTAAGGATCTGAATGAACAATTTGAGGAGTTGGAGGCCATTATTGCTAATGTTGATGTACCAGTAAAGGAAGACCTACCTTTAAGCCAAATAAAGGAGAAGTGGAATGAAAGGTTTAAAGAGGTTATGCAGAGAGGAGATGATGGTGAAGATCTGTTGATAGATCAATTGATGGACATCAAAGAAGAGATAAGGGTAGCTAAGAGGGAGTTGACGAAGCTGAAGGATATGAGAGGGTTTGCTGCAGCAGAGTTCAAAAGAATTAAGTTTGAAGACAGTTGGGTGGATGGGTCGGAATTAGACATACTACAATAAGTCTTCTCCAGGTATGACAAATACATTGCAGAACAAACTTCGCATGCATAACTCTCATGCATGCATGGTTTTTTTTCTCTTCTTTGCATGTTGCATGTAGGATTGGCAGTTTTTGAAGCGCATGGCTTTCTTCTCTTCTATTCTTTTTTTTCTTTCAGTTTAACTGAGTTTCCAAGATAACTGTAATCCCTAAAAGGGTGGGTCGACTTAAAATAGAGGAGGACTTCAGATTTTATATTTCTATAAATACCCTTGGGGTATCATATTGTAAGGGTCGGCTAATAGAGAATAGAATTGACCACCTGATATTAGGAGATATAATTTTTCATAGTTGTTATAGAGATACATTGTTACTTCATTTTTACAGTTAAATAAAATTACAGGTTTACACAATATGGTGTTAGAATTAAGTTTTACTTGATAAGGTTGATGAGTTATAATCTATCTGTATGCTAGTGATTGTATTGAAGCATGATTGTTTCTTATGTGATGAAAGTCATTAGAAGAAACCAGATTTAAGGATTATCTTGTTAGATTATCGGTGAATTGAATTTATTGAAGTCTGTTGATCTATGATCTTGGCAATGAATGAATATGTGTTCTTTTGGGAATCTTTGAAGTAGTTGTGGTATGCGAATTGTGATGTTAAAATAAGCACCTTAGATGCATGCAATAGTATGGATTATTCTGTAAATTGTGTCATGATTTGGTTTTATTGATCTATTGGAAAACGCTCATTATTGAAGATATATGTCTGGATGCTAGATAAGTTTGATTCATGTTTACTAATTTACCCTCTGATCTATCTTTTTCTTTTATTTAAAACCCCCTTTCTTTATTAAAATAGCTCGATGAATAAGTCATTGCTTGTATTCTTTGTTACCAGCACAGGCCCCTTGAACATTACAGTTGCATGGGCTGATTGAGTGACACCAAACAATTGAGAACCAACTACCAGGACCTTGGGAGTTAGGCTACTATATGTTGTCTCTCTTTTTCAGGAGAAATAGAGGAGAAATATTATGTTTAAACGTTGTTTGTGTCATTTTCACCATCAACAGGATTCTTGTTCCTAGACCTAAAGACAAAAATGTAAATGGAACTAAATGGGTCTTTAGAAACAAACTAAATGAACAAGATGAAGTTATCAAAAACAAAACAAGATTGGTATGCAAAGGATACTCTCAGATGGAAGGAATTGACTTTGAAGAAAATTTTGCTCATATTGCTAGAATTGAAGCTGTGAGACTGTTTCTTGCTTATGCTTCTTATAAAAACTTCAAATTTTATCAGATGGATGTCAAGTCAGCATTTATAAATGGTGAATTAGAGGAAGAGGTGTATATTGAGCAACCTAATGGATTTCAATTGACTGGTTAGGGATATATGGTTTGTCAATTGAAGAAAGCATTATATGGACTCAAACAAGCCCCTAGAGCTTGGTATGCCATATTGGATAAGTACTTGATGAAACTTGGATTTAACAAAGGTACTACTGATAGTAATCTATATTTCAAGATTGATGATGATAAATATTTGTTTGTGGAATTCTTTGTTGATGATATCATTTTTGGAGGAGATGATGGTTTGTGCATGAAGTTTTCTAATGAGATGTAGAATGAGTTTGAGATGTCAATGATTGGAGATTTGAAATTATTTTTGGGATTGCAAATTACTCAGGTGGATAAAGGGATATTTATATCTCAGTCCAAGTATGTGAGAGAAATGCTAAAGAAGTTTAGTATGGAAGATTCAAAACTAGTTGGTACACCCATGGTGAACGGATGTAAGTTGGCACAAGATGATGATTCTCCGAAGGAAAATCAAACTAGATACAAATCAATGATTGGTGGATTGCTTTATTTGACTCAAACTAGACCTAAAATCATCAATGTTGTATGCATTGTTGCTAGATTTCAAGCCAATACTAAGGAATCTCATGTGATTGTTGTGAAGAGAATTTTAGATACTTGAATGGAACAGTTGATTTTGGCCTGTGGTATCCTAAAGATGATGATCTTTAATTTCCTTTACTGATGTTGATTGGGTAGGAGATGTGAATGATAGGAAAAGTACTTATGGTGGCACATTTTTCTTGGGAAAGAAACCGATTTCATGGTTAAGAAAAAATTAGAATGTCATTTCTTTGTTTACTACAGAGGCAGAATATATTGTTGCTACTAAAAATTATACTCAAGTATTGTGGATGAAGAATATGTTGAAAGATATCAGAGTTTTGTATGATGAACCTATTTCCATATTCTGTGATAACTCAAGTTCTATAAACATTTCTAAGAATTCATTGTTGCATTCAAATACCAAGCATATATCTATCAAGTACCACTTTTTGAGAGACAAAGTGAGTGATAAGGAAGTCAGACTGGAGTATGTACCTACTAAGGAATAGATTGCAAACATATTTACTAATCCTTTTACCAAGGATACTTTTGAGTATCTTAGAGGGAAGTTAGGGGTGATTACCCCTCCTAATCAAAACTAACATGCATAGCCCTTGCATCAGTCTGTGAATTCAAAGTCATATCTTGATACAGATTGATGTTGTGGTGATTGCTACTCAGGGGGAGTAGTCAGATGATTCAAATATGTGGTTCAGAGCTTGTGTACCTTTTCCATTGATGTCAAAGGGGGAGAAGAGTAATGTGAAAAACTCTTGGAGAACTAAGGGGGAAGAGCAATGTGTAAAGGGGAGATTATTGAACGAAGAGTTAGTTGTGTTGATGGTGTGTTTTTCACATCATGTGTTTCCATCAATACCAAAGGGGGATATTGTTGGATGTTGTGGTCGAGTTGCTGATATGTGGTTGTCATTGATGTCAACACTATTAGCATTAATGTCTTTAAGATCGTATATGTCAAGGATATTGAGAAAATTGTAATAAAATATGTTAAAGGTTGTTTTTGAAGTAGTGAAGATCAGTATGGTAGAAAGTTCAGTATGTTGATAATGAGATGTTGTGGATTACAAGGTTTTTTTTTCAAGCCTATCTAGTTTCTACTCCAAAAAATTTAGAGGTGTGCATGAATATTTGAGCAAGTTATAATTTTATGTGTTCTGGAAGCTATTTTGTTACTACGAATGTTGTTCATGGAAGAAGATAATCTGATTCTGGTAATCTGAGTTGTTTCATGTGTTATTGTGGTGTTCATGGATATTTCTAGATCATGTTCTATCTATGTTACACGTCCGCATTGATCATTGTGCTCACGATCCAAGATTTTCTCTTGTGTGTTCATGTTTTACATGTTCATGGCCGACAAGGTGTTTGAAGCATGTTGTGGATCTTCGAGAAAGAATCTTTGAAGGTGTTTTTGGTTCGAGAATATTGTTTTGGGTCTCTACTATGTTGTGTCCGACCTTGTTTGATGCGCATTGATAATATTTATTGTTTTGGGTCGACAGTTTGTATTCATTCTTTTATTGTGTTCAAGCCAGCATAAAGAAATGTAATTTCTTGTTGCGGATATATATAAGTGATTGTTTCTTCATTTGAGATGTATGTGAAGTGTGTAAGTGCTATGTGTGAAAAAGGTTCAGATCATTCGAAGGTAGAGCAAAGTGTGAAGAAGAGTGAAAGATAGTGAAGAAGTGTTCATGTGCTTAACCGAAACTATACTTAGGCATTAGCAGATGCTACTTTCTCAGTTCAAATTCTTTAGATGGATTTAATTTGAATGTTTTCTATAAGACAGTGAGTCTTCCTTTGAGCAGTGAGCTCTGGGCAGTGTGCCTGAATGCATGTGCATTCCTCATATATTTTTCTTATACTTTTAATAGGGTATAACTTGTGGATTAACCTCCACCATGGTTTTTCCCCTAACAGGGTTTCCACACAAAAATCTTGGTGTTATGTGTGTTTTTGATGTGTTGTTTATTCATCACTGTTATTAATCATATGTGAGATTAAAGGTTAATAAGTTTAATAAGTTTGAAATTATGTGGCAACTGATTCACCCCCCCCCCCCTCCCCCTCTCAGTTTTTTGCCCTTGTGTTTCCAACAATATCATGTTGGATGTATTATGTCATCATTGTTAGGATATGATGTTGAATAAACCTATGTTGGTATTTTATCCTTGAGTGGAGAACCTAAGTTCTTGGTTACTCATATTTCTTTGAAAATACGATGTCAGTTTAGTCCCAGGGTTAGGATAAACTAGAGGTTGGGATTAATGTATTTGGTCAATTAAATCAACTTAATGGTTTCATCAATTTTTGGAATGGAATCTTGTTATGCTATATTGAGGTCAAACTAGTCAAGAGTTATCTAAGGTCAATAGAGTTTCCAAGTAGAGCAAGGGGGTAGGTGAACATATGACACCACTTCATAGAAAGTGGATTTTATTTATTATATATCAAAACTTTGACCAAATTAAGTGTAGATTCCACTATGTACACTTTGTGGGTTCACTATGAATGAGGATTACATAGATAGTAGGGAGTGTCATGCATGTTAGGTGGAAATCCAATGTTTGGAAACTCTAATTATGTAGGGAAAAACACCATGCTCAGGTAGGCATTATATTAGAGGGTTTCCATACCAAACACTTCGTTGAAGGTTAGGGCCATCTTACTAGTTAGGAAGATGTGCAGGGGGCCACATTAAGTCCATGGTCGGCAGAAAAGCACTTGGGTGATGCTCTCCTTCATGCAATTGGTGGTCGAAGCTTGAGAAATAGAATAAGATGAAGATATGTGTTCCAATTGTGGACAACTTGACCAATATATTCTCTTACCATTAATCTCTTGTAAGCTATGATTTTTAATTATGATCTTGCATCTATTTGTAAATGTATATGAAAGATAAAATCAATTACTTGGGATTATGTAATGTTATTCTATTCATGAAATATAATATGAAATGGTTTATTTCAAATATGTAAATGTGTTATTAAAAATGAAAATTTTATTTCTATGTATTTGTGAACTTGAGACTTTTCACATTTTGTGTTAAAACTTAGGTGAAATCAATAGGGTAAACTTTGGGCATGTTACATATTTTCATGGACATTGATTAAAATAGAGTTTTTCAAGCACAATCTAATTAGACCCTTGGCTTTATGGTCCATAACATCATATTGAGCAAGAAAATTAGGTTATTTAGGCCTTGAAAAATTCTCATCAACATCATCCCACAAATCTCGATCTATCAACAAATCCTAAATATTCAGCTTTAACATTTCAAGATTATTTATAGAAAAAAATTCCACCTCTATTCTCCCTAATGAACTTGCCATCTAAAAGTTCCTACAACAAGATCACAAACTATCTTTCGTACAATCAAATATGGATTAATTCAAAAAACCCAACAAACTACAACTGAAACCAAATGTGATAGGCTCTAATACTACTTATAAGGAAGCTAACATAGTGGAACAACTTCCTACACTAATCTTGAGAGGAGGAAAATGCAAAAATTTACAGATCTTTACAATAATTACAAAAACTTAAACAAAAATAAATATAAATATCATGCATACCACACCATAGTTATTTACATGGGGAAAACCCTTTCAAGAGGAAAACCCCACACTCTAAAAGCTACCCAATATATTATGCAAAAATCACAAAGATTACAATATACTTACAAAGCAAGATTCCCATAGGAGAATCACCAACCAGAGATCTAGAGCAACACAACCATTATCAGTCTCTAAAAATACATTACAATACATATTTGTAATACAATGCCCTCATAAAATAGGGTTGCCTTCTAAGACAAGTCAAGCCAAAAAATTATCTACCGTCAAATCTAAGACCTAATGATAAATATTGTGAAGGTTTTCATATATGTTATACAATGGATTTCTTACGGGTTGTATTGATGTTGTTGTGGAATTTGTTGTTGTGGAGTTCATTGTTGTGGAATTTTTTTGTTGTTGTTGAGGATGGGGGATGCATTTTTGTTGATGGTGGTTGCATTATTGTTGGGTAATTTGTTGTTGATGTTGAGGGGTTTATTGTTTTGGGGGGATGTACCATTGTGTTTGAGGTACGTGTTGTTGAAGCGATTATTGTTGAAACATGTGTTGTTGATGGGTTTGTTGTTGAGGATGGGAGATATTTTTTTGTTGAGGGTTTTTTTGTTGTGAGAGATGTCATATTTCATAATTTCTTGTTATATCCAATGTGGGATCTTTTCTTGTGGTATTAAGCAAGGAATTTTTTGAGTTGGGAAGGTAATTCAAAATATATTGGTGTTGTTAGTGGGGTTTGTTATGTTTAATGTTTGCATAGAATTTAAGACATTAGGATGTACATGACGTGGAGGAGTTAGTGTTGTGAATAGATTGTTTGTATAGTTCATCATATTAGTGTAGCATTAGAAATTGTCACCCTTAACAATTTCACACTAGGTTTTTCTCCCCCTTATGTGCTTGGACATAATTATGCATTTATTACATACTTTATAAACATCTTCAAAAAATTAAACAAGAGAAATGAAATTATACATTTAATATTTCCCCCGACACTTTTTGACCTCAAAAAAGGTGAATCTAGTCTAGGGTGCACCATACCTTAGACCACCTCTTTTGGCTCCAAATTTGGATATGTCGATGTCAGTAATTTACTATTTGAATTTCCAATTTCAATTTTTGGCTATCAATATTTTATTTTCAAGAAATTATAAGAATTGCATATAATACAAAGTATTTTCACCATTTTAATCCTAGCACTTTAATCGATGAAATTGCGCATCCTAAAAAGAATTCAATAGCAGGACTCAAGAGGAGAATTATCATCATTTTAGCAACATTCATTCATGTCAAGCATCATGTAAAGTTTCAATCATTTTTTTATGTTAGTTTGTTCATGTTTTTTTATCACTAACACTTTTAGGAACTCAATCAAGCTATCAAATACTCCTTAAAGGTGATTAGTATATGACTTCATTCCATCAAGGTAGGAAAATCTAAGTGGTGAGTTACAAAAAAAAAATCAATTCATTACTTATTATCATTTAGCCTTTGCCTGACCAAGGGTAAGCTCTCTTTTGCATCAACATAGTGATTATGGAGGTAGAAATACCAAAATAGGGTTTGACTTAGGCAAGCCCCTATATAGAACAACCCTTCCACCTTTGTCATGTGTGCAAGTTTTCAGATCTGAAGTTGATTAAAGTAAGATAAAGGACTAATTTCTCATTCATGCATTCAATCCTACAAGTTTTCAAGACACAAAAAGTATATTTTCTCATCAAAAGATAAAGTTTTGACAGTTACCTTGAAAGAACAAGAGCCATAGACTGGGGACCTCAAGCCTATGTTTTTAGATTTAGCAAAGGAGGAAGACAATCTAAGGCACATCACACCCTAGACCAAGTAGTTTAGCTTCAAATTTACACACCACATTCCTTTGTGTTTTCCTTCTGCATTTATGTATTCTTTTTTTGTCTTGTTGCTTGTAAATTCTCAAAAATCATAATGGACTGTTGCATTTTCATAGTTTATATAGCTAGATCATTACATTATTCAAATTTATTCAATTTATCAATCCACGTCAACACATCCACCACCACAAAAAAACACAAGGATTAGAACCCTAATCCGTCATTTTGACTCTTCCTAATAGGTTCATAGTCAAGTGGATTTGAGATCATTTCTAATCCTCATCAAAAAATTGGGAAGAGTGTGGTTTATACCCTAGATCCATTTTCCCAATAAAACATTTTGATGAACTTGACTATTTCAAACATTTTAAAACCTTCTAAAATCTAAAAAATATCATTCTAAAATTTGAATTAGTTCTTAAGGTGTTTGAATTCATCATTAGTGCAAACATAAGTGTCATAAAAAGCATTGAAAATATGAAAAATTGCATTGCATTTTGCATCCAAAAGACATCTAGGGTTAGTTCTAATCATTGCAAAGTAGATTTAATTCGGGCTTGCATTGACAAATCTGCATTAGGTCATATAAAATCTAAAATCAAATTTGAAAGGGTTCAAAACATTCATTTAAGCATTTGCATATAGTGAAAAAGAGGAAAAAAGTGCATTGTTATTGTTGCAAAAACACAAAAAGATTTCAATTTCTAGGTTTGTTAAGTTAGGATCACTAGCTTTTTGTAGTTTACAATCTAAAAATTGCATTTCCAATTGTATTCATTGGTTGATGGTTTTGAAAATTGCTTGCATAGTTGTCTTTCATATTGTAAACTCACTATATGTTAATTTCTGGAGATTTATTTACTTTCAAACCTGAAGAGTCATAGATTATAATAATCAAACACTATAGCACACACCTAAATTTTGAACTCAACAAAAGTACCTTGCTAGCCTAGGGCACATTACACCTCTAACTAGACTATTTTTTCTTATATTTTTGTGACTATAGCCTCTCAAGATCTTATTGTTAGAGTAAAGGTTTTAACTTAATTATGTTGATTAAGTTACCTTTATTCCCTTCTTAAGATTTCACGTTAGTTTGCATAAAGTGACATTTAATAATTATATTAATTATTAAATGTTATCCTATTAGGGCTTCTATTAGGGTTTTTCCTATTAGGGTTTTATTAGGGTTTGCATGATCTCCTTTTTATAAGGATTGATCTCATTGTATTATCATATCAATTCATTCTCTCATTCTCTCTGATATATACATTTTCAGTTTTCATAGAAATCTTGCTTGTTTGTCTCCATCTCTTCTTTTGTGACAGGTTATTTGCATGCAGGTGATCTTCGGGGTTTTGTGAAGTTGTATTTTCTCAACTCCTACATGGTATCAGAGCTCTAGACCTGCTGCTCCTTGTTCTTGTTTTGAAGATTTTTGGAGCGTCAAGGGTTTGGGGTTTATTTTTTTGATCAGGAAATAGTTGCAATTTTGAAGCATTTTCAGCTCAAACAGACCTCGCCATTGCGTCCGCAGCGGTCCAAAACCCCTAAATCGACTGTTCATTCGTCAATTTTGGACAAAGTCGAAATTTGAAGCAAAATTTTTTTGTTGATACGGTCGTACGGCCGTCCACTTGCCTGGTAATTTTTTTTTTCAGAATTTTTTCCGCATCTTTTCGGAAATTTTTTTTTTGTCAAAAAATTATTTATGCAAAAAAATTTCGTTGTAAAACTTTTTGATTTTTCAAAAATATTTTTAAAAAAAAACTCAATTAAAAAAGCCTTTTTAAGGCATGCTTAGGCTTGTCGCCCCTGTGCAGGTGGGTACACTCCCTGCGTAGGCTTTGTGCAGGTCTGTACCTACGCAGGGTACTACACAAGTCCAGACCTACGCAGGCCTCTGCAGGGACCCACGCCCTTCATAGGGTGCGGTGGGGGTGGCCCCCACCAAACTTTCTTTTCAAAATTTTTTTTATTAAATTTTTTTTTTTGTAATATGTTTTTATTGTTTTAAAAAAAAAAAACAATTTTTGATGAATAAGTTTAATTGTCCATTTGCGGTGACGGCCGTTTGGCCATCAAATTTAAGCCCAGATTTTGCTGCGATGGCCGTATGACCGTCAAATTTAATGCAACGCTGGCTTTTTTCATCTTTGGAACTGTTTTCTTCCAAAGGTCGTAACTTGGGCATACGATATCGTTTTTTGGCAAACGAGATATCGTCGGAAAGCTGGTTTTCTCAAATTTTCAATGGCGTGGGTCTCATTACTTCATTATTTTGTTGGTGCATTCTACAATCAGTTTTTTGTCTATTCTTCATGTATTTCCAGCTTTGTCCTTTTTGGACATTTTGAGCATCATTTGTAAGCAATATCTTTTATGTAAACGCACTGAGATAAAGTGCCACACTATTGTACATGCATTTTTTGGGGATTTTGCATATAAGTTGTGCCATATTTTATACTCGCACTGTATTATGAAGTGCCATGAGGGGTTGTGTAGTTTGCCATTGTTTTGCCATCACATCTTTGTTCGATGAGTGTCCCTCCATGACAACAGTGGATCCATATGATTCCAACCTCATGCATGTGTGTTTTCTTTTGCACACCACTTTTTTAGTTGCAGGTGCATTCTTGTGCACTTTCAGATGTTGTTTCTTCTTCTTCATGTACTAAAAGGTGTTTCACATCATTTCAGTGGATCTGTCAAGCTCTCCCAGTTCAGCATTATGGGGGGGGGTTGTTATACTGTTCATGCTAATGCTTCCTTGGTTTTTCCTTGGAAGGAATCTTCCATTCTCAGTTGATCAATGTTTCAGACTATTGGTACTTGTGCCATCTGTATCTTCGTTCTAGGTGTTTGCCTTTATTTGCCATCTGATTCGAATAGTGTAGTATGGGGCACTTATGCAGATTGTTGTCTTCTTAATCTTGATCATCCTATCTTCAATGGAGGTTCTTCAGCACCATAGCAGTCATCTTTCGACAGTTGTTTGCAGCTTCTTCTACTTCAGTGATGTTCTTCTTGGCTTTCTGCATCTCTTTTTGGAGTAGAGCTTTTTCCTATGAGGTTTTCTCTATTTCTCCATTTTATAGAGATTTGGTTGTATTTGGGTACTTGATTTGGCCTAGTTGTCGGGACCCATGTTTGCCTTCTTGCATTGTAGTTACCTTTGCTTTCTTGCACTTGTTTGTAGCTGCACTGTTGCTCATCTTAAAGGGGGGTGTTAGAGTAAAGGTTTTAACTTAATTATGTTGATTAAGTTACCTTTATTCCCTTGTTAAGATTTCACGTTAGTTTGCATAAAGTGACATTTAATAATTATATTAATTATTAAATGTTATCCTATTAGGGATTCTATTAAGGTTTTTCCTATTAGGGTTTTATTAGGGTTTGCATGATCTCCTTTTTATAAGGATTGATCTCATTGTATTATCATATCAATTCATTCTCTCATTCTCTCTGATATATACATTTTCAGTTTCTAGAGAACCCTTGCTTGTTTGTCTCCATCTCTTCTTTTGTGATAGGTTATTTGCATGCAGGTGATCTTAGGGGTTTTGTGAAGTTGTATTTTCTCAACTCCTACACTTATGTCCAGATCTTCTTTTAGTTTCTCTATAAAATGTACTGTAAGAGTCTGTATCTTGGTGCATATATTTTCTAAACATAAAATTGTCATAATGTTTGACTGATTAGGTAAATTTTTGTAAACTTTGAAAAAATTGGTAGATGTTTCATGTTATGTTTTTGGTAATGAATCTCCTTCACATGGTGAGACTCATGTTCCTTCATCTCCCAATACCTAACCTTGAAGTCAACATTTACCTTCATCCTTCATCGAAAATTTCTACTCATCCTTATCAATAATAAACAACACCTACCATGTAGTGCCCCTTCGTATTGGTCTTCCTAGACATACGAGTAAGTGTTTATTTGTGATGTTTCGTTGGTGATTTGATTATTACGTTGTTGATGTATGACTAGATTTATGTAGAAAAACTTAATATTTTAATGGCCTTGTTAAATTAGTTAATTAAATTAAGATTTTAATTACAAGGCAATTTAAATAAACTGAGAATTTAAAATAAGAATTATTACCTAGTTTTAGCTACAACTCAAAACAAGTAGAGTTGAATTGCAATTTTAAGCTAAAAGGTACACTAGGTACACAATTTTCTTGCTAGGTATCCATTATTGTGCAAAAGATTGATTTTAGGTAAGTTTAAGTTTTATTATGCAAGTTCATTTCAAAAGAATACCATGTAACTGCTATTTTATTCATAATGTAGTACAAAGGAACCCACAAAAGCCATGGGAGTAACTGAAATAACTAAGAACATATGATTAAATGAACATATGAAGCACATTATACAACTGAAGAGGAAAAAATGAACATAAAAGGAAGTGTGATCCGTCATTGCCTGGAATGACGAATCATGAGTTGTAGTTGTGGAGGTGTCTTCACGGAACAATTATTTTAGTTGTTTCAACTCCTTTCACCTTCACTCCAGAAGTTACCTGCAAAATTGTAATGGTTTTGTTAGAGCTTAGGATCAGACTTCTCCTTATATCCATTTATCAACAGGAATATAATCTACTTCCTATGAGGAATTCAAACACATGATGAGAGTTAACAAACTTTCAAAAGCACATAAATTCATCATATTGGAAGCTTCTGCTGCACTATTCTTGCTAATTTTTTTGCTTCATGTGTAGATACAGGTCAAGTCTTCTTTACTATTTCATTTTTTATAGCATAAGGTGGAAAATGTGGCTCCCACAAGGGTTGATCCCAGCTCATAATATGGCATAAGATATTGAATATCTTGAATTCTATATTATGTTTTGCAAAATTTCTAGACAACCTCATATAACAGAAATGATTGCATCATCAGAATATGTATGCAAAGCCTTTTTGTGTATACTTTAAGTGCATATAGTATTTTTCTGCAAGACAATTAGTTCTCCTTGATGCAAGAAAAGAAGGAAAATCATTTACATTGCTGGAAAGCAACATGATATCAATAGCAAGAGAGATAGGGGAAGGGAATTTATAATGCAATCATGGTTGCATCATTAAGAGACCTAGAATTCAAGGTACAGCCATGGTCAATGAGTACTTAGAAGAAAAAATAATATGAAAAGATCACCACTTATGAGCCAAGACAGTCCAAAAATCAGTACCTATGACAGTACTATTCACAAGAATGCAAAGCATTTATAATGTGGGTTGAGTGTCTTTTGTAGCCTAGTCAAGAATTAAAAGATCTCATGATAGACATGGCACAATCATATTCCAGGAATGATATAATGAGCATTCCCATCATAGCCTAATGATTAAGTGATCTAACAATGCCAAAATAAGATAAGGTTTTCACCAATACTATAATATGAAGTTTGGTTAGTGGCAAAGGTATCTGACATGACTTAACATTACAACCACAGTCATTTGAGATTTGCATAATACACCATGGCCAATACCAAGCAAACAAGACAACAAAGAATTGGCAACCATAATGATTAGTTTTTGTAAAAAGGCTATATAGAGAAATAATAAAGAGCAACTTGAATATCCATGTGGTTTCAAACTTAGAAGGCAGAGTGCATGAGACTAAGATGCACAAAGTGACAGTCCTCACAGAGAATGGAGTTCATGATAAAAAAAATATATCAAAAAGGGCAGGAGGCATGAATGATTATTTAAGGATAGTGGTTTTCATAGAAGACACTATTTTTCTAAAGCTTTCATAATCATGATGACATCCATCATTTGTATTACCATCATCAAAAGAATAGTTATAAAAGGTCTACTGGAGAAAGTAAGAATAGATGTTGTGAGAATTGGTCTTGGCAACACTGGAAGAAGAGAAGTAACAGAGCATACAAGACAGTATTGTCATTAAAGTTTAAAATAGGATAGTCACTCACAACCTCGGTGACAGTTTGAAGATATTTCAGATGCTATAGTTGTCAATGAATGGGGATGATGAAGACATATGTCCTGTGCACTGCATCCTCAAGCAGAACAATTTTTAACTCCACCGTATTGATCATTTAAGTAATGATTGGTATTTATTACTTTTATATTCATTTTTATGTCATGTAGCATATAGGGACCAAGGAGAAGGTTGAAGAGTACAATCTTATGTTTTAAGACAATGCAAATCCCTGGAGGAACAATTCCTTTAAAATGATATTGGAAAACTAGCATGAATAAGAGAAAACCTAGAAGGACAAAGCAGGGCTTTTCAAGTAAAATGGGTAGTTTCCATGAAGGAATGGAAAGATGCATAAAGTCTTCAGGTTATACCCATACTGTGCAATTGCATTGAATCATTTAGCAAACCATTTTTCGTAGCATTATTTTGTGGAATAGTTGAGATCTTGTTTGAGTCATCCACCCTTTCTTGGAATCTCATTCATGTTATAATCTTGCATGAATTGTATCATAGAAAGGAGATTATGACACTACAGGCTTCCATTACATGAAAACAAAACAAAGATAATCATGCATTTTTTAAAGCCTACAGGAATATGTGAAGGCTATGGCCATGAGAGGATTATAGAAGATAGAGAGTGAGTATATGGAGCTCGAATGTGCAGATTTTTCTATGGAAATGTCAAATATAATACCAACGAATGCAATATAGGAAGCAATAAAATTGAGCAAAGGAAAGAAGCTACAATAAAACCATTAACATCAAAATGAAATGAGATCATGCTCGATTTAGGGTTTTTCTTACATTCTCTCAAAAATAAATGCTAGAGAAACAAAATGATTATCTATAGCAGGTATGGACGCGGCCTAAATAACTCAAAAATAATAAAATGAAGTTTATATTATTTATGTTTTTGTCTCAGAACATAGCTTACTAGTGGCTTTCGAAGAAATCAATAGGGTCTTGCTCAGAAATGCTATTGTCTACATAGAAATCTGCCATGAAAACCTTTCCATAAGAGCTTCTCAACAACCCCTAGGTCAGCGGTATCAAGCTTCTTCCTGAAGCTTTGAAGTAAAATGAATGGATTTTTCCTTCATTTTGTTTCCTTTTTCTCTTAGGGTTTTTACCCTAATTTGAGTGCCAATAAGAACGAAAGACATTTTTGCCTTTATTTTACAAGAAAAATCAAATGCCAAACTAATGAACCCGTGGCCCCTTTATGTCGTGGAATTTTTAATTCCTTAAGAAATTTCATAGTTTTGAGGAGTTTTTCTCCTATGTATGCCATGTTTAAGTCTTTAAGACTTTATAGATGTTTTCCTTGATATTTCCTAATGGCGAAATCATGGCTATTTTAGTTTTGCTTGCTATTAAATGTAAATGATTTAAGTAAGTGAGTACAATTATAAACTCCTTAATTAAATGTTGTTTTAAAGCAAAACAATTTGGTGGAGGTTTTCAATGCATGATGAGAGGAGATATAGATGTGGATGTATTTATCATTTGAGAGCATATAGGAGAATGTTTTGAGTATTTTGACAACATGTGGAGAGGATTGAGGGATGATTCATCACCTTGTAGAGAGAATATAGGCTTTATGTTTCCTTTGGAGCATTTTTAAAGGTATTTGTGGTTTGATCAAGTCATGCTTGACTTTTTCACCCATTTTGAGCTCTTTTGGAGAAGTTATAGGTGTTATATTTTAGGCCTTATTGTTGCATCTGACCCCAAGAGGTTTTTAGGTCCTATTTTGGTGGACAGTTGATGGAGATTGGATATAATCTCATTTGTAACTCATTTTTTAGTTAGTTTTGATTATGCAGGTTGGAGATATAGTGACTTTGACAATCTTTTAGCACAGATTTTTGCATCTTTTGTAACTCTTGGAGATATTGAATGAAAGTTTACCTTGCTCATTTCTGGAATTGATCCCTCACCATCTTGTTCTTACAGTTTAGTGAATTCTTTGTGATTGATCAAACTATCTTGTAAATGTACTTAGTTTCATTTTAGTTTTGTCTCATGCCTTATACCTTTTTCTATAATTAGCATGTTCATTCAAGTTGTCGATTGTGTCAGTTAAATACAATCACTTTCTTATTGTGAAGTTTTCTTCCTTCTACAACTTAAATTATTTGATATTCCAGTGAAACATTTATCCATGAACATTGTTGTAACAAGTTGTGTAAACTGAATTTCTACTAGATTAGAACTAAGTGTAGAGCTTTGAGTTTCATTATCTCCCTTTAGGTTTGGTGTATCACTTTATTTTATGCTTTTAGTTTTATTCATTTTCAACAATCCTTGTCCCTTTCCCTTTCAAAAATTAGTAGTTGAAGTGATATAACCAGCTAGGAAGCCGGCCTATCTGGAGGTTCATTCTCATTTTGGGTGACCCACAACCCAAGAATTCTACCATGTTTCTCTAGCTAACTGAGTTTAACAACTCAGTTCGGGTGCAAGTTTAAGAGATAACAGTTTTTGGCATGTTCGGTGGGACACAAACTAATTTTCAGTTCATTAAAGATCTTATATTACTTATTTGGTGTGTACAGTAGTAGTTTCAGCCTTTTGAGGCAAGAAAAATCACATACCTGGTGACTCTGAGCTTAACTTACTGGTTTTAGCAGTTCTGGTATATTCAAGAAAACATTTATTGAAAGAAAAGTTGGTTTTTCAACTGCTTGAATGAAAATGCATGTTTTCATTACATGGAAACATGGCCTTTCACCCTCCATTTCATGAGAATCATCCAAATATATCTACTTATTAGCCATTTTATACAAAACAACTTGTTGTTTTTAGGTCAAATGACCCTATAACAACAAATTACCAACATTTTCATCATGCTTCCCACCCTCCCACTCCTGGTCAACCTTTATATTAGTCATTATATGATCAAAATAAACCCTAGGAGGAGATTTTTGATGCTAACCAACATGACTATTTACAAAATCAGCCTCCAAAGCATCCTTACTAGACTATATTGGACCTACTCCAACAGTTTGACCGTGTTTTGTGGGCTTTGAGCCAAAGGTTTGAACATATGCAGATTAATGATGTCAGTCAGATGTTTTCACACATGTATGGAATGTTGGTTGACATTAAGAAGCAAAAAAATACCATTATGCAGCAACAAGAAATGGCTGAACAATCCTATTTTTGTGACCAAAAGTTGAAGACACAAAGGATGCAACTTGAAGAGGGTCTTGAACAGGAGATAGCTGCTAAGGAGGAGAAAATGAATTTGTTGTCTTCTCGAGTGCAGAATATTCAAACTTACTCAGATTACCATCACCAACTAATGGAGGAGTTTTGAAAGAGGTAGCTGGAGGGGAGTTTCAAAAAATAGAGAGTTGTTGCAAAAGAAGAGCAGACCTTTGACCAACACAACTCACTCAACTTGGAGGAAACTAGAAATATTAAATTGTTGCATTTAGCTATGGAGGAATATAAAAAGAAACAAGAACAAAGGATTGAGAAACATACGACTTCTCAAGGAGAATCTCCCATTGTTTTAGCCAATGATTCCCCTATTGATGTTGGAAATGATCTTAATGTTTCAATAGTTCAAACTAAATAGTAAGAAGACATTGGTGGGTTAATTTTTGATCAAAATCAGCAAGACAATGGAGGCTTAACTCAAGAAGAAGAGCCTAAAACTTAACTTGACACTATTATCCAAGGTGAGAGCTTTGATATCTTCGAGCATGTTTTAATTGAAAAGGCTAATGTCGAAATTTATGAAGAGGTGTGCACAAAAGTAATTGAACGGTTTTGTTCAAAGTTGGGTGGCAAAGAATCAGAAGAGGTTGAAAATCTTGTCGAAATAGAACAACAGGTTCGCAAGCTTGAAGAGATGTTGAAACAACAAGGGACTCTTCATGAACCTGATTTGCAAGGTCCTAGCTAGTTGGAGGAGCTTCCATTCTGTTGTGCAGAGGAGTTGGAAGCTGATATACCAATTGAAGGTTGGTTGGAAGAGGCTTCTTCATTTTTTAAACACTTACCGTCCTTCATTGAAGAAGATGAGCCTGAATTGGAATGGCTTTCTTTGAGTGATAAAGAGGATTATGAGCAACTTCCTTTCTGGTGTATAAAAGAACCTAAGGCAAATGTATTGATTGAAAGTGTGCTTCAAGAGGCTATCTTATTGTTTGGACATTTCCTCCCTCCTTTGAAAAAGAAAGTTCAGTTTTGGGTATCCAGGAGGTTGAATTACATGCAAGTATTGTACAAGTTGAACCAGAGAAAAAGTTGGATACTACTCTTCAAGATGAAATTGAAACAACAAATCTCAATCAGGAAGCCAACAATGGCAGTTCAAGGTTTGTTCATTCAAGAGGCTATCCAATCAGATATTTAGCTAGTTTGGAGGCCACTGAGGTACTAGATATTACACTTGCACCTAAGCATGAGGATGTAGTCAAAGGAAAATCTAACTTTGGAGTTGCAGCTGAAAGAGATCAGATTCAACGCACTTGTCTAGTTCAGAATAGTAATAGGCATGATCAAAATCAAGGTGTAAGTGAGTTTATTTGCATATTTCATGAAACATTGCAATAGTCTATTGAGTATTTGCATGTGTTTCATTTTCTTTCAGAAATACAAAACAATGTAATGTGTCAGTTGTTATTTAGAAAGGGGTGTTATTTTGCAAAGCCAGTCAATGGTTTTGTTTAACCAACTTCTTTGCTAGTTAGGGTAGGATAGAATAGGTTTCAGTTTAGCTGCAAGTTTTATTCCCCTAAGTGTTGTTTCAACACAATTAGGTAGTTTCCCTTCAGTAGTTTTCCTATTTTCAATAGGTTTCCTGGTGTTCTAAATTGTCTCAATGAGTTACAACCATGTACAAGACTACTCTAGGTCTATTTCTTAGTTATTCGAATGAGACTCTGAGCCCAATGGATAAATTATACTACTATTCAATAGTAGTTAGCAAGAAAACACTCCACAGAGGTCGCCAAATTGTTACCTATTTTTAGCTACAACTCTAAACAGGTAGAGTTGAATTGCAATTTCAAGCTAAAAGGTACACTAGGTATACAATTTTCTTGCTAGGTATCCATTATTGTGCAAAATATTGATTTTAGGTAAGTTTCAATTTTATTATGCAAGTTCATTTCAAAAGAATACCATGAAATTGTTGTTTTATTCATAATGTAGTACAAAGGATCCCACACAAGCCATGGGAGTAACTGAAATAACTAAGAATGTATGATTAAATGAACATATGAAGCACATTATACAACTGAAGAGTAAAAAATGAACATAAAAGGAAATGTGATCCGTCATTGCCTGGAATGACGAATCATGAATTGCAATTGTGGAGGTATCTTCATAGTACAGTTATTTCAATTTCTCCAGCTCCTTTCACCTTCGCTCCAGAAGTTACCTGCAAAATTGTAATGGTTGTGTTCGAGCTCGGGATCTAACTTCTCCTTATATCCATTTATCAACAATAATATAATCTACTTCCTATGAGGCATTCAAACACATGATTAGAGTTAACAAACTTTCAAAAGCGTAGAAATTCATCATATTGGAAACTTCTCCATCACTTTTCTTGCTAATTTGTTTGCTTCATGTGCAGATACAGGTCAAGTCTTTGTTACTATTTCATCTTTTTACAACATGAGTGGTGGAAAATGTGGCTCCCACAAGGGTTGATCCTAGCTCATAATATGGCATAAGCTAATGAATATCATGAAATCTATATTATGTTTTACACAATTTCCAAATAGCCTCATATAAGAGAAATGATTGCATCATCAGAATATGTATGCAGAGCCTTTTTGTGTATACTTTAAGTGCATATAGTATTTTTCTACAAGATAATTAGTTTTCCTTGATGCAAGAAAAGAAGGCAAATCATTTACATTACTAGACAACAACATGATATCAATAGCAAGAGAAATAGGGGAAGGGAATTTATAATGCAGTCATGGTTGCATCAATAAGAGGCCTAGAATTCAAGGTACAATCATGTTCAATGAGTACTTAGAAGCAAAAATAATATGAAAATATCACCACTTATGAGCCAAGACAGTCCAAAAATCAGTACCTATGACAGTACTATTCACAAGAATGCAAATAATTTGTAATGTGGGTTGAGTGTCTTTTGCAGCCTAGTCAAGAATTACAAGATATCATGATAGACATGGCACAATCACAATCTAGGAATGATATAATGAGCATTCCCATGACAACCTAATGATTAAGTGATCTAACAATGCCAAAACCAGATAAGGTTTTCACAAGGACTATAATATGAATTTTGGTTAGTGGAAAAGGTCTCTGTTATGACTTAACATTACAACCATAGTCATTTGAGCTTTGCATAATACACCATCATGGCCAATACCAATAAAATAGGACAGCAAAGAATTGGCAACCATAATGATTACTTTTTATAAAAAGGCTATACAGAGCAATCATAAAGAGCAACTTGAAATTCCATGTGGTTTGAAACTTAGAAGGCAGAGTGAATGAGACTGAGATGCATAAGGTGACAATCCTCACAAAGAATGGAGTTCATGATAAAAAAAAATATATCAAAAAGGTCAGGAGGCATGAATGATTGTTTAAGGACAATTGTTTTCATAGAAGATACTATTTTTCTAAAGCTTTCATAATCACGATGACAACCATCATTTGTATTACCATCATCAAAATAACAGTTATAAAAGGTCTATTGGAGAAAGTAAGAATAGATGTTGTGAGCATTGGTCTTGGCAACACTGGAAGAAGAGAAGAAACAGAGCACACAAGACAGTATTGTCATTAAAGTTTAAAAGAGGATAGTCACTCACAACCTTGGTGACAATTTGAAGACCTTTCAGATGCTATAGTTTTCAATGAATGGGGATGATGAAGACATATGTCCTGTGCACTGCATCCTCAAGCACAACAATTTTTAACTCCACCATATTGATCATTTAAGTAATGATTGGTATCTATTGCTTTTATCTTCATTTCTATGTCATGTAGCATATAGGGACCAAGGAGAAGGTTGAAGAGTAAAATATTATGTTTTAAGACAATGCAAATCCCTGGAGGAACAATTCATTTAAAATGATATTGGGAAACTAGCATGAATAAGAGAAAACCCAGAAGGACAAAGCAGGGGTTTTCAAGTAAAATGGGTAGTTTTCATGAAGGAGTGGAAAGATGCATAGAGTATCTAGGTTATACCCATATTGTGCAATTGCATTGAATCATTTAGCAAACCATTTTTGCTAGCATTCTTTTGTGGAACAGTTGAGCTCTTGTTTGAGCCATCCACCCTTTCATGGAATCTCATTCATGTTATAATCTTGCACGAATCTTATCATAGAAAGGATATTATGACACTATGGGCCGCCATTACATGAAAACAAAATAGAGATAATCATGCATTTTTTAAATCCGACAGGAATATGTGAAGGTCGTGGCCATGAGAGGATTATAGAAGACAAAGAGTGAGTATATGGAGCTCGAATGTGCAAATTTTTCTATGGAAATGTCAAATATAATACCAATGAACGTAGTATAGGAAGCAATAAAATTGAGCAAAGGAAAGAAGCTACAGTAAAACTATTAACATCAAAATGGAATGAGATCATTCTCAGTTTAGGGTTTTTCTTACATTCTCTCAAAAAGAAATGCTAGAGAAACAAAATGATAGTCTATAGTAGGTATGGTCATTGCCTAAAGAAATCAAAAATAACAAAATGAAGTTTATATTCTTTATGTTTTGGTCTCATAACATAGCTTACCAATGGCTTTCGAAGAAATCAACAGGGTCTTGCTTAGAAATGCTACTTTCTACACAGAAATCCACCATGAAATTTTTTCCATAAGATCTTCTCAACAAACCCTAGGTCGGTGGTATCAAGCTTCTTTCTAAAGCTTCGAAGTAAAATGAATGGCTTTACTTTCATTTTGTTTCCTTTTTCTCTTAGGCTTTTTACCTTGAGTGCCGATAAGAATGAAAGGCATTTTTGCCTTTATTTTATAAGAAAAATCAAATGCCAAACTAATGACCCTGTGGCCCCTTTATGCTGTGGCATTTTAATGCCTTAGGAAATTTCATATTTTTTAGGATTTTTTATCCTATGTATTGTAAAGAGCGAAACTCTTTAAATCAAAACATCGACAAAACTTTAAATAATTTCATTTATATTCAAAAGAAAGTTGACACTTCATTCATTAGACATCATAAAATCTATTTGATTGCAAACAACGACTTAAAGTCGATAAAATTTTTCATAATATTTCCAATTAAATACATACACGTGTCATATTACATGACATTGATAATAATACAAAAGAAGTTGTAATATAACTTTACAATTTGAGACTTAGGCATTCTATCGCCTTAAGCTCTACATTACATAATTTAAAGAATACTATAAAACATAAATGAAGAAAATATCCTTTGATCTTCAATCCAATAGTATATCTTCAATAATGAAGACGAGAACAAGGATCATGCACTTTTTTCGCCCAACATCGAAGCTTACGCTTTCTAAAAATTCCTTAGTCATTCAAAGAATACTGGACCCTTTCATGAATCGCTTAGCAAAAAGCAGTCGACAAGCAAGGTGGAATCTAGTGCGTGCCTAGTATAACCAGTAAAACCACAAGCATTTTCATTTTTCTAATTCATTTAAGAAACAAGCAAGTTCGATACTAGGATATGGTAGAGAGATCATTCATTCCATCTATTTCAATGGTCCTTAAGTTACTTGGCCAAGTAAAATGTCATGCACGACAAATAAAAGCAGTTTTGGAAAAGCAAAACTACACTCTCTAATAACCCATATTCAGCACCCGTCTCAGAAGGTAAATTTCCAAACACATGACATGCACATTCATTTATCAAGCATGCATGGTTCCAATCAAATAAATACAATCTTTCACAAACAATTTAAATTGAAATCTTGTTTCAAGCAAAAACAGTTTAAATGTCATATTTTCATCGTTTTAAACCATAAATAACATTGAATTAATATTTAAATCGAATAAATTAAAAACCAAAAAGAAGGTGTATCTCAAGTATGTAAATTAAATACATATATAAACAGGCATAAATGAGCACACGTTCTTTCGTTCTATTTACTCATTTAATTTGTTTCCACTTGAAATAATCCTAATTCGTTTTGTTTTCAAGTAAATCATATTTTTAATTTAATTGATTTATTTTTTGTTTTTCATACTTTCAGAAAATAAATAATTACTTTTTCAAGAACAAAATTAAAATAAATCATTTTCATTTCTGTTTCAAATATTTTGAGTTTTATACGCAAAATTCATTGATTTTAACTTTTATTTTGAATTCATGTTTAATATTCAACAATTATTTTATCAAAATCTTTTATGTTTCCTTCTTTTGAGAATTAAAACTATCTATCTGTTTGGATTTTTAAAGTACCTCTAAATCAGAATGAAATAAACATTTTCTATTTTGAATTCTTTCAAATCTAATTTAAATAATGTTTTTTTGTTTTTAAATCTTTTTCTAATTCTAAATTTCTCCTAAATTGATAAATCGGTTATTTTTCATTATTTTCTAATCAAAGTTTTCCTACAACTTTATGTTTCAAACTTGTTCAATGTGGTCTTTCTAGATAATCACAGTTTGATGTTTATTATTTCTTTTGATTCTAAAAATCACAGTGATGTGTTTTTTATAGATTTAAAAACCAGACTAAGAAATAACTATTCCAATTAAATTCACTATAATCATGAATTTGTTTAGTAAATTTCACTAGATTCTACCTGGTAATCTGGAAACGGTTAATTGTTTGCTTCCTCTGTCAATTTCCTGTAGCTGCTCTGACTATGATTTCTTCATTTTGTTTCCTGTTGCTGTTGTTGTTGCTTTTGGCACACCCTTCCTACATTCTCCTACCTTTTTTTACTTGTTGCTTGTGTGTGAATAGGGGATGAGGGATCAACAAACATCACCCACCTTTCTTCCTGCGGCTTCCAAAGACTTTCTAGCGCACTTTATTTCCTTTGTGCGCACCTCTTTACTATGTGTGGGGTGGATGGAGAGTCTTTTATCTGCAAACAACAACCTCCCCTCTTTCCGTGCACCCTAAGACCTCTGCTCTAAGCTGGTTGTGTGTGGTGATTGGGGGGGGGAAAGAGAGTTTAATCTGCAAGGAGATTAATATAACTCCTCCCTGCACATACCTTCCCTTCTTGGCCATGCCTATCCTTCTTCTTCCAAGTGTGTGGGGAGTGGGAAAGGTAAAACAACAGAGACTTAAGAGATTTAATCAAAATCCTATCCTCCAAGCTGTGCACGCATTGGGTGATTAGCAGCTCCAAAATAAACAAAACATTAAATAACAATCTCCGCCTCCTCTGTCTCTGTCAATTTCATATTAATTCCTTGTCAAAATTCCTCATACTGTGTCTTTTTTTTTTCTCTTTTCAGTATAAAAACGGATTTTCACATACTTTGTAATTTTTAATTTTCTTCTCAAACTCCCTTATTTTCTCATGCATTGGTGGAGTTATTCCCAAAGCAAGATCCACAATTTCAGTTTAATCTCCAATTCAATTTAAAACTCCAAGTTTTAGAATTTGGTTGCCTTCCAAATTGATTCAAGATATTTTCTTCAATCTGTTCAACTGCTGTTCGAATTCAATTTCAATTTGCATGTATGTTTGTTTTCCAATTTGATTTCACTAACTTAGTTTTGATATTTGTTTATTTAAACATTTACATTTATTTTCCTTATTCATCAAATGAGAAAAATACCATTACATCAAATAACACAAAATTATCTTTTAATAATTTTTCACATTTAAAAGTATATTCCATTAATTTGAAAATAAAAGCATCATTATTTTTAAATAATAATAAAATATTGACATAAATAATTTATTTGTTTAAATAAGATCTATTTTCTCACAAAATAATAAATCGTCATTTAAAACAACATATTCTTTTCACATATTGGAGAACTCAATTAAACTTAATTTAAAATTTGCAAGCATAATCATCAAAAAAATACATTAAAATAATAACTAAGTGTGTGTGAGAGATTCCATCATCCTCATAAACGTCTAATGGCTAAAACGACTCTACTTGATCGATGTTCTCGCCTTCATTCACGTTCACCTATTCCTGCGTTCACTTGCACTCGAATTTTTATCAGCAATGACAAACCCCAATTTAAATAAAAATGCATTTCAAATCATTGCAATTGCATTTCAATTTCAATTTAAATTCACTTTCAGTTTCAATTTAAATAATCATTTAACATAATAATTAACAATCTCATGATTAATAATTGCATTTAAATAATTGACAAAGTCAATACGTGACATGTATGTCATGTTTAAGTCTTTAAGACTTTATAGATGTTTGCCTTGATATTTCTTAATGGCCAAATCATGGCTATTTTAGTTTTGCTTTCTATTAAATGTAAAACATTTAATTAAGTGAGTGCAATTATAAATTCCTTAATTAAAAGTTGTTTTAATGCAAAACAATTTGGTGGAGGTTTTCAACGCATGATGAGAGGAGATATAGATGTGGATGTATTTATCATTTGGGAGCATATAGGAGAATGTTTTGAGTTGTTTGCCAGCATGTAGAGAGGATTTAGGGATGATTCATCACCTTGTAGAGAGAATATAGGCTTTATGTTTTCTTTTGAGCATTTTTAGAGGTATTTGTGGTTCGATCAATTCATGCTTGAATTTTTCACCCATTTTGAGCTCTTTTGAAGAAGTTATAGATGTTATATTTTAGGCATTATTGTTACATCCACCCCCAAGAGGTTTCTAGGTCCTATTTTGGTGGACAGTTGATGGAGATTGGATATAATCTCATTTGTAACTCGTTTTTTAGTTAGTTTTGATTATGCAGGTTGGAGACATAGTGACTTTGACAGTCCTTTGGCATAGATTTTTGCATCTTTTGTAACTCTTGGAGATATTGAATGAAAGTTTACCTTGCTCATTTCTGGAATTGATCCCTCACCATCTTGTTCTTACAGTTTAGTGTATGCTTTGTGATTGATCAAACTATCTTGTAAACGCACTTAGTTTCATTTTAGTTTTGACTCATGACTTATACCTTTTTCTATAATTAGCATGTTCATTCAGGTTGTTGATTGTGTTAGTTAAATACAATCACTTGCTTATTGTGAAGTTTTCTTCCTTCTACAACTTAAAGTATTTGATCTTCCAGTGAAATATTTATGCATGAAAATTGTTGTAACAAGTGTAAACTAAATTTCTACCAGATTAGAACTAAGTGTAGAGCTCTAAGTTTCATTATCTCCCTTTAGGTTTGTTGTATCACTTTATTTTATGCTTTCAATTATATTTATTTTCAGCAATCCTTGTCCCTTTTCCTTTCAAAAATTAGTAGTTTAAGTGATATAACCAACTAGGAAGCTTACCTATCCGGAGGTTCATTCTCATTTTGGGTGACCCACAACCTGAGAATGCTCCCATGTTTCTCTAGCTAATTGAGTTTAACAACTCAGTTCGGGTGCAAGTTTAAGAGATAACAATAATTAAATAAATTAATGTTATGATATTTAAAGTATATGGTTATCAATAAATGATTAAATTAAATGGATTATATGGTAACTTAAATTAATCGGGAATTAAAATGATAACTAAATGAATTGTGTTTATGAAAAGATGTGATATGCTCTTTGATTATTAATTATTAATTTAAATGGTGAGATTAAATAATGAAATAAATAAAGATAAATAATATCGTTATTAGATTTTAATTGATTAAATGGGAAAGTAATTTAATTTTAAATTAGATAAAAGAGATAAGATTTTCAAATTGAATTGTAAAAAGCAAGAAAATATGGCAAAAGATGAAAGTGTGCACATGCATGACTTGAAACTGAAATTGGAATGGGAAACTTGTCTTTTTTGCTGATTTTTTTTTTAATTCGAAATGGAATCAATTTCCTTGTTTTAATAGTGATCATTTTTGGAGAGGGTTTTCATCTTTTAGTTTTGTTTTCTAATGAATTTTTTGTTGTCTTCAACAATATTCATATATATATACATTTACTTTTGGGGGTGAAGAGATTGATTTTGGGTGAAAATGAATGGTCTGGTTTTATCTTCCAGTGAAGAGTTTTATGTTTGGGTTTTTATCTGGTTTTCTTGTGGAGCGGCTGTGAACGAGAATTCTGGAAAAGTGATTTGGTTTTTGAAGAATTTGGATCTGCAAATGGAAGAGCTTGATCTTTGCATCAAATCTACAGTCATGCAACCCATCTTTAACTAGGTTCCTTTCTTCATTTGAAAATATTATTTCTAAAAAAAGAGCTTGAAAGATATGTTGAAAATAAAAATAATAATTTCTTGTTGAAACAATTTAAAAATAAATTTGTTTTATTTCTGAAAGTTGTTTCCAAGAAATTGCTTTAAACTTTAAATAACTCAGTTTGTTGTTCTCTGAAAGTTTTGTCTGAAACTTATCTTGTAACCTTTGTTTTCATTACAATTAAACTTGCTTCCTCTGTTGAATTTATATTTTCTTGAGATTCTCTTATTTCTCCCATAAAATCTTCTATTATTTACTCTTGGCATAGCCTCTCTTTCCTTCAACATCTTATTCATAATTTGTAGCTTATTGAATTGCATACTATGTTATTGATTTCTTTCTTGTCAATAAATTGGTCTACTTGCGTCATCCATAACTTTTCTTCCATGAACTGGGTAGGTGAGAAATTTAAAGGGGTTTTTCTCATCCTGTTGTCTTCTTATCCCTGTCCAAAAATCTCAAGAACCCAGATTGTGGATTCTAAGATATGATTGAAATACAGGACCATTGTCAAGCTATTTTTTTTCCATGGCTGTAAACATACATATATTATATTATGGTTATATTTAAAGAATATTTCTACCTTTATAATTTAATTAATTCATTAAGAGTTGGGGATTTATGAATATATGAATATCCTATTTTTAGTGTAGATAAAATGATTATTCAATTCATTAATAAAATTACTATGTGAGAAGGAATAGTGGAATATTTATTTATTTTATTTTCTCTAATTTTTTTATGAAAGTGAAATGATTTTTGTAAATAGATCACTTATTTACTTCTAACCTTATGTTGTCATTTTATAATTTGAAATATTGTATTGAAACTACATTTTGTTATTAGATATCATATATATTTATATATTATAGTTATTGTAAAAGAATATTTATGTTTAGGCATGTTAATTGATTTAGTAGATAGATGAATTGGAAGATTAGACAAGGGAAATTAATTAGTTATATTTAGTTAAATGGAGGGTTGAATGTTGACCCCTTTCATATTCATTTAATAGTTGATTATGTAGATAAACAAATTAAGATCTGAAAAGAAAAGAAGTTAATTTAATTTAATTGTATCAGGAAGTTGGAGGACTAATTCAAATGAATTAGAAAACTCTTGTAAATGTTGAGTTCTTTAAAATAATTTAATGAATGATTGTTATTACTTGTTAATTTTATAGTTGTCTAGGGTTATTGTGTTTCTTGTTTAAATAAGTGATTGAGTCGTTGAGTAAAATAGAAAGTGGGAGTGATGCTTATTTATGGGTTGTCTATGATTGTTTAAAATAGTGTGTTTCATGATTGCAATGTTTGATTGTTTCCTCGTGATGAATTATGTGTGTAATTTTGGAATTTAAGTTGATTTTGGTTATCGAGGTTGATGTCTGAATTGATCTATGATTCATTTGATTGCTATTGTTGAGTAATGTGTGGTTAGGTATCATGTGAGGAGTAAATTGAGGTCTCCTTTGGATGCCTAGTTGGTTGTTTTGACGATGGATTATTGTGGTTGGTTCCATTTTTGAGATCATGTTATTGCGGTCATTTCAATGGGGAACTTTTGTGATAGTGGCTTGTTAGTCTTCTAGAGGTTAGAGGGGAGTATGGTTTTACTTGCAAGAATTGGTATGGGGGTCGAGGATCCAGTGAGGCTGCTTGGGTAACTCGGATGGGGGTCAAAAACCTAGAAATATCCGCATTAGGTAACCCATATCAAGCCTAGAATGTTTACATGAGTGTTATGTTGTTTCACTTGAATGTGGGTGGTTCTATGATTTTGATATTTTGACAATGGTTGTTCTTTTTACTTGGATTGTGTTTATGTGGGTTTGAGCCTTGCACTGTGGAAATTGTTTTATTGTGGAGATTTTGTGTGAGGTGGTGCATGCCTCGTTTCATGTGACTTTTATGGCTTTACTAGTTGGTGCAAGTTGGCTTACCCAGTTGGTGACTGTAAGTTCTTGTTGCAAGTAGGGGGAGTGGCTTTCAATGGGGGTTGGCGCATAAAGTGTCGTACAATTAACTCATTGAGAGTTTCTTGAATCAGTGATAACTTGATAATTAATTAGGGGGTTTGGGGTAGTACCTCACATTAAATCAAGATAAGTTAGCCTCACTCATGGCTCAAGTTCTCACTTAGGCTTGAGATGAGTGGGAAGGCTTGGAATGAAAAAAATCAACTGCCTTGTCCTCTTGAGAGGTATGCTGATCCCACATGAGTGACAATGGGGATTGGGGATTGGCTAAGGTTGTCAGGGTTTAACCAGGTAGGGGGTCAGTAACCTATGAAGATCAGCATTGGGTAACCCATGTCAAACTTATGTGATGACACTCTACCCTTTAGCATCCTCGTATGTTGGTTGTTCCCCCTCTTGTAGTTCTTGTACCTCTGGAAGCGGATGTATCTTGTGTTTGTCATTGTTTTTGTATGGAGTCTTGTTAGCCTTTGTTCACTTGACTATTTCTGTTGCGGGTCCTTCTTGCCATCTCCTAGCACAGGGGTGGGCCTTAGGGTCCACATGGTTAGGTGGAATGTGTTATGCACCCCATTGGGTTCCCCATTTGAGTTCATGAGACACAGAGCTATATCTTTGTTGGGATTCTAGAGCTTCACCAGTTCGGAGATATCATTAATGATATGTTTCATGTTCATTTCAAATGTATTGTTCGATTTTATTGATGTATCTTTCCCACTTTGTGTTGGGAAGCACTGTGGTGCATTTGTAATCTTGTAATGATGTAAACTCTCTGATAAATGTAATGCATACTTACTCTTGATTATACCATGTGTTTACTTATGTATGTTATCATTGATGTAATGTAATGGATGTATGTACATTGTATACTTGTTCTTTATTTTATGCTTTTAAAATGTTATCTTGGGATTAATGATCATCGTTATGGTATATGGGTTAAAGTTAATTAATGTAGTCATGTACACCCTAGAGGACGTATTTGATAGTGTATATGTATAATTTCTCTTCTAGTGTTGTATATTATGTACATATTATTTTAGTTATATTATGTGCATATTATGTTAGTGTTACTTCTTTAAAAAAAAAATGTGTTGTAAATTGTTCTTGTTAGTTGTCCTTTGGGGTTTGCGTGGTGGGGCATTACATACCATACCTCCACTTGACATGTTTTCATCCTCACATAAAGAAATTACTCTACAATTCATACCCCAACCATTACACATGAGAACCCTTACCAATTTCAATCAAGATGAGACCATACCCACAAATGACCCTCCATCCTATGAAAGTAAAGTGAGTGATACACCCATTAAATTAGAAAAGTTATTTGGCCAAGTATTTAAGATTCTTTCTAAACAATGATGTGACATAAAGAATGAACATGAAATTCATACTCTCTTGGAGAAAATACTATATGAAGATACAAAAGGAATTAGCTACCAAGGTCCTCCACCTTTACATAAAACATTTATTACATACTCTAAACCATATGAATCACACAAACCTATCAAAAAGGGTCTCTTACCCACTTTGCATCCTTTGTCTAAGACTGACTGTACTTTACAAGCACTCTTACAATTAGAATTCATTAAAATACCTCCTATGTAAGAAAGAATGGATGTTCAAAATAATAATAAAAATTCATCATTTGGTGTGTATCATAGATTATTTCATCATGCTACTAATGAATGTCATGCTTTAAATAAAATATTAGATGACATGGATCCTTGCAAGGATGAATATGATAAAATTATAGACTGAATAGCTATGACCTTACTCCTTGCTATGTGGTAGTTGTAGTGTCATTGAATACTCATTACCATGCATGGGGGCACAAAATATTTAATGCAATCATATTTCATCAATAAGGAGCAATGTGGTACAATCTATATAGGTTCATTTTCTCCCTTACACTTGGGGGAAAGGGTATTTAGACTTATGTAAGGAGTATTCCTTTAGGAAATGGATCCTTTATGTCATAATTAACTTCTTAAAATATTAGTGTAGCAAGTACACTAACATTTTAAGGGGGGCATATTACCCTGCATATTACTTAAGATGGTCCCATTTTAGTTATGATATTATACATCCTCTAAAGGTGTGGCCTCATTTATTACAGTGTGTTATCTTTAGTAGTAATATCACATGGATATTCACTAAAGTGTGGTCTCCTCAATTATGTTAGTTTCCTCTTTGTGGTGGTATTAGGTTTGATACCCTCCCTAAAGTGTGACATTTCATGACAAGTGATGTCCCCTTTGTGGTAGTAATATGCTTGGTACTCCCTAATGTGTGACCTCCCATGTATTGATTAGTGTCCTTTGACATATTATGATCTAGTTATTGATAAACACCCTTGGTGGTAGTGTTATTTATAATTCCCCCTGAGGCGTGGCCTATTGATTGTTCACCCCCTTGACATTATACTTTGTAACACCCCCTGAGGTGATTATTATCTCCCATGACTTTGAGATTTGTAACGCCCCCTGAGGTGATTTTCATCCCTTGTGACATTAAATGGTCCTCGTGACGTTAAAATTTATTTGCTCCCTGAGGCGTGATTTGCAAAATAGTCTATGGATCTAGCATAACGTAGCTTGATAATTCATGAACTTGAGCACCCTTTTTAACATGGCCACCTAGCATAACACAAATTTCTTTCTAGTGGAGCCATGTGTTTCATGAGTTACTTAGCATAATGCAGCTTGTTAGTCTTGTGAAACCCATCATATTACATGGATACCTAGAATAATATAACTTGCTATCCAATGGATCTATGTAGCTCATGAGTGGTTTGACATAACACAAATTGTTATTCCTTATGAGGGAACTATTTTGTCTAACACACATTTGAGAAATGATGTTTGGTATTTGAGACAAATTTAAGACTGAGATCTCTTTGTCTTAGCAACTCAAATCCTTTTTAGTACTAACCTTGTGTTTTTATTTCATTATTGGTGTCTTTTATGTGTCTCCTTTGTGTTTACATTGTGTTAGTTTATTTCATGTTTATTTATGCATTATGTTATGTGTTGTTTCTTCATCATGTATGCTTCATTATTGTCATGTTGTATTGCATCTTACATGTGTGTTACTTGGTCCTCATATCGTCTTTCCATATGATCTTGAATCTTGCGGGCTAGCACATCCCCCTAGATTCAATATCATCTTATCTCTTCAATATTGGGATAATTGAATCCCTCTTGACTTATTCCTATTTTAGTGTGATTATAAGCATAATTTTGTACTCTCACTAAAGTGGGGGCTAAATGTAGCATCAAAAATTTCCACTCTTGATAATTTCACACTAGGTTTTGCTCCCTCTTATGTGCTTGGACCTAATTATGATTTTATTACACACTTTATAAACACCTTCAAAAAATTAAACATGAAGAATGAAATTATACATTTAATATTTTACCCTCAACACTTTTTTACCCTAAAAAGGTGGATCTATTCTAGTTCACAACACACCCTAGACCACCTCTTTTAGCTCCAAATTTGAATATGCTAGTTTTGGTAATTTATTATTTAAATTTCCAATTTCAGTTATCAGCTATTGAAATTTGATTTTTAGGAAATTAGAAGAATTGCATATAAATATAAATTGTTTTCACCATTTTAATCCTAGCACCTTAATTGAGAAAATTGAACATCCTAAAAAGAATTCAAGAGTAGAATTATCAACATTTTAGCAGCATTCATTCATGACAAGTTTCAATCATGTGTTCATGTAAGTTTGTTAATGTTTTGTGATCATTTGTTTGTGAGCACTAACACTTGCAAGACTTCAATCAAGCTATCACATTATCATTGAAGGTGATGGGTATATAAATTCAGTCCATCAGTGAAGGTACATCTAAGTGGTGATTTGCAATAATTTGTTAATTCATTACTTTTTATCATTTAGCCTCTACCTGACCTAGGATAATCTCGCTTTTACATCATCATAGCCATTGTGGAGGTAGAAATTCCAAAATAGGATTTGACTTAGGTAAGCCTCTATACGTCACAACCCTTCCCCCTCTATCATGTGTGCAATTTTTTAGATCTGAAGTTTATTGGAGGAAGATAAAGGACTAATTTCTCATTCATACATTCAAGCCTACATGTTTTCAAGACATGAAAATTAGATTTTCTCATCAACAGATGAAGTTTTGATTGTGGCCCTGAAAGAATAGGAGTTGCAAACCAAGGACCTCAGGTTTATGCTTTTAGATCCAACAAAGGAGGAGGATAGTCTGGGGTGAATCATGCCCTAGACCAGGCAATTCAACTTTAAATTTACACACCAAGTTCCTCTATATCTATCTTTTGTATTTATGTATTATGTTTTTGCCTTGTTGCTTTCAAATTCTAATAAATCATAACAAACTATTGCATTTTCATAGTTTACATAGATCATTGCATTATTCAAATTTACTCAATTTATCAATCCACATAAACACGTCCACCACCACAAGCAAACACAAAAAAGACAATGATTAGAACCCTGGTCCACCATTCTAACTCTGTTGGAAACAAGCTACACTAAGAGGGGGGTGAACTAGTGTTGTGCAAAAATTAATTTTATTAACCTTTATCTTCAAGTATTAGAAACATACAACCATAATGCATAAACATGAAGCAAATAAACAAAACACCATAACACAAGGATTTTTATGTGGAAACCCTATTAGGGGAAAAACCACGTTGGATGGTCAATCCACACTATGATCTGAATATACTTAGATAAAGTTTGCAATATGGGGAATGCACTTGCATTCAGGCACACTGCCTAGAGCTCATTGCTCAAAGGGAAGGCTCACTGCCTTACAAAGAGAATCAGATTAAAACCATCTGAGAGTTTGAACTAAGAAAAATAGCATCTACATATGCTTGATTACAATTCTGGGTAGGCACAATATTCAATCTTTTTCCCTACAAACTGATTTTGCACTTCTTCTTTGTTATGCTCACACTCGCAACACATATCCTTTATGCACAAGTAAAACTGTGCATTATCACTCTTCTTCTCTACTCTTATTCACAATACACATTAAAAAAACCTTCATACATACTTCAAAATTATACGGACGATCTCTTATATATATCTGCAACTTAGAATTCAATTACAATATGTCAGCTTCAATAGAACAAAGGAATATTTACATATATCAACTCAAATCATGAGTAAAGTATAATGTGCATCCACAAAAGTCAGCCAAAACATAGCTAGTACCCAAAAAAATATGCACGAACACAAAAATACTTAACTAATTACTTCCCATACATCTGTGATTTGATACATTCACGAAGTCGGCTCCAGTACTGATAAAAATGAAAATTAGCTAACCGGATCTTCTTACTTCCACATGAATAAATACGAGGCACTAAGATTTACGGATAACACTAAGAATACATCGATCAACCTTCACTGAGATATGTAACACAAAATATTAACTAAAAATCTGTATGTGAATCGATGAACCCAAAACTATCAGATGCTCTATTCTTCCTTAACTATTTGCAATTTGACTGTTGGTAGGAACAAATGATGATGTGCATACCAAATTACCGACTAGGTTTTCCATCAATAATAACACCAAATGATATTCACAGTGTATCTTGCCAACAATCTCCCCCTTTGGCATTGATGGCAACACTTAGTGAAAAATGACTAAGTGTCGGATCAATATCAACATTAACTACATTGCCAAAATTTCAAAAACCAAACTCTTCTCCAAAATACAACTCTCCCCCTGAGATGATATACATTTTTCACTCTTCTCTCTCCCCCTTTGACATCAATGGCAAAGGCATGAATCCGCATGGAAAAAATCTAACAAAACTGTTATGTACAAGACAGGCTTCATAAACTTACATAAACTTGAAAACGTCTGAAAAATCTTTCTTCAGCAGAGCCAAATTTGTGTCCCAAACTCTCTTGAGACTCTCCAAGATTGTTATATGTCCACAAACCAAATAAGATTGTGTCTCTACAAACTCTAGGTTTTCCAGATCACTCGTTGCTTTAGCATCTTCTGCTTCTTTCAATGCATTTGACATATTTTCTATCTTTGGGCCAATCAGACCTCTAAGTTCACATGTTCTTGCAATAATTTTTTCATTTTCATGTTTCAAGCTCTTTATTCTGTCAAACACAAATATCACTTCTACTTCTAACTTTCCAACACTATCGATTAAAGGATCAAATGCATTAGAAATAGTGGCTAATTGTTTTTCCAAACCCTTAACCTTTTTCTCATTGTCATCAGTGATTTTTGATAAGGACAAACAAGATTTGTAAATCTTCACACCTTCTAATAAAGCATTCTAGACATTTTCCATGTAGGTGGCTAGCAAATTTTTATCCTTAGAAATCATTTCCTTTAGCCCATTTAACCTTTTAGCATCAAATTCTTTTTGAACTTTGATCAAAGCAGATTTCTCAAGTAACTCAAAGTGAGTACTTACTGAGTTGATGAGCTTCTTTAATTCATCAGAGGAGGAACCAGTCAGATCTTTCACATGAGTGGGCATTATATTTTCTAAGACTTTAGATGCAAGATTTAGAAGTTCATTATCCTCAATATGGGACTTTAATAGTTCTTCTCTGGCTTTTGTTTGGGCAAATGATGCTACTTTCATCTTTTGAATAGGACTAAGAGTAGATAGATCAATTGGACCTTCAATCAGTTTGGGATCAAACTCTTCATTTTTTTCTACCAAGAACTTCTTCACTATCTCTGTAGTGTCTCTTGCTTCTACAAGAATTGTCTTTACATCAACTTTCTTCTCTTCAACCATGACTTCCTCAGTTGCAGGTTTTGGCTTGTCTTCAGGGGTCTCTACTTTCTCAACTGATACATTTTTTAGAACTTCAATTTCCATAGGCATCTCTGTATTGACCTCTTTAGAAGGAATATGCATATTCTCACCAGTTGTGTCTTGATTATCTTCTTCTTCTTCTTTTCCCAGACTAGATGAAACATCATGAGTTTCTTCAGGGATAACATCAATTATGTTATTTAACAAAACTTTTCTCAGAATTTGTTATGTTTCATCAGCTACTTCCTTGGTTTGACCAATCATCAACTTATTCACTCTTATTTTCCTTTTAAACTCCTTCTTGGCTTTGTTCAGAATTGACTTTATTTCTTCCATAGATGCTATGGACACAATTCAACAAGAATCCTTTCTCTCATCTACTCTTCTTCTAATCTGGCATTAACTCTCCTCATCTCCAAAATGTCATATAAAATTTTGGGAAAATTTGGCATTATTTCAATCAAAACTTTATTGAAAATATTCAAATGTTTTATTGTTGCCTCTTCAAGAATTCTTTCATCAGATTCACGAAAAGACTCGTACCATTTACGAAGTGGCTTGAGATTTCCATCCTTAACCAAAGCCTTTTCAACTTCCTCTATTGACATACCTGGATTTTCCATTTTTGCCTTCTTCTTTGCTTGATCATCTACACCAGAGGGTTTACTCTTAGTAATAGTTATTGCCTTGGTGCCTTGACGCTTGATTTCTTTAACACCTTCATCAAACTTTGTTTCTTCATCATCAGAAACTACTACATAGACTCTTTTTATCTTATCTTTCTTCCTCTTCCTTCTTTACTAGATCCCTTAGACTCATTTTTCACAGGGATTGATTTTTCTATAGGGGCTGAATAGGATGCAGATCTTCTAGTTTATCTAGCTTAGGTAGATGGTGTTTTCAGACCAGTTGATTCAGTTTTTACTGCCTCCTTAGTTGCTTCAACTTCTTCTCTTTTCCTTCTAGATTCCTTTAATTTTTCTGTCGATATCCCCATACTTTCTACTAAAACTTCCACCTCTTTCTAACTATTTTGGTTAACACAGGTTTCCTGAGCTCATTGTGAACTTGCATGTCCTTTTTAGCATAGGTATCAAATCTCTCTTCAAATTTATTTAGAGGCTTTCTCAATAAGTGTTTTGCATACATTTATAGAATGTGCTCCTCCACTTCGTATCCCATCAACATGATCCAGATTTTTCTGGGATCAACAATTGCTATCATACATTGATCAATATCTACCATGAAGTAAATTGTATCCTTGTATTTCTCTATAATGGAAGTGAGAATCCTCTCTCTGGCTTGCATCAAACTTTAAAAACTTTTGAAGTATCCCCAAATAATGGCTTTCTTTTTCTTAGAGTTTGCATATCTATGAAAGAGATCTCTGATCTGAGCAGCTACCTGTATATCTTTTTGCCAATGAATCTTTATGAATCTCGAAACCTCGCCCATGAAATAAAAGAATAAGCATAAAATAAAGTTACCATACTTGAAGGAATTTTTCTTATCCTTCTTGATCTTCACAAGATTTTCCATTAGCTAACTCCTCAACAATTCCTAGAGATCATTGTCTGCATTTTCTTTCACCATCTGATAGGCGGCATAAATTGTTGTACCAGACATAGAGTTGTCTTGGCTGGAATGATAAATCTTGTACCCAATAACCATAGATGCAAATTTTACATCTACATCAATAGTGTCATCGATTATCATTTCTCTTTTGTCATACCTAGAACCTGTAGCATCAGTGACCGTTTGATTCTTCACGGATTTCAGAATTGGTAATCCACCGAAAGAATTTAGACTTGTTACAACACTGATAGCCTCCTTTGTGATTTTGAATGGTATTCTTAACGACATGAACTCATCATGGACTCGACTTAGAATGTAATGAACCCATTTTGACTCTTCAAAGATGAGAAATTTGATAATCTGTGTAAATTTATTTTCTTCTAGGGTTTTGTGTTTCAGCTTCACATAGAAATATTTACCTATGATGTGATTATTATACAAACTCAGCAGTTGTGAACTTCCTAGTTCTTCAATATTCACGTGAATATAAACCCTAATATCCTTTGTGTGTAATATGCCATATGGAACAAATGAAAATTCTCCTAACGGATTAGTCTCAACAGACTTGTAAGGATGCCATTTGAACTTTGGACGGGATTTGTCCTTAACTTCAACTACTAATGGAGTTGCCATTATCAATTCACAAGTTCACAGAGTTTCACCAAAAAATACCTTTCTGTCGGATAGCAATTTTATTTCAGAAAGCTTCTTCATACTTGAATTTTGCCTTAACTCGCCTAAATTCTCCTTAGAGCACTCCAAACTTATTTTCTTCAAAATGCAAAGTGACAAATGAAAGATAGAAATGACTTTTTATCACTTGCATACTTAACCCTTTTAGATGCAATAAATGCTTTTACCCTAACTCATCCGGTTACACTATTTTCATGCACTGTGTTAGATAGATCTTCTACGGACCTCCAACATTGCGTAATACTTTCTCCAATAGGTTCAACAACATTTATAGCACATCCATGCACATACTGAACTTATCCACATTTTGGTGTTAGTTACTAGAAGGGGGTTTAAAATATTTTCTTAATAGCTCCCCCTAGGCCAATGGCCTGAAACTAATTCCCGGATGAACTACCAAAAGCGGGTTTTGGTGCTGGTGCATTTTCTTCGTTAGAGGGACTCTTCTTCACCCATTTCTTCTACATTTGTTGCTTGAACACATCTATAGTGACTTTACCTTTCCCTTTAACATCCTTCTGCATGTTCCTTCTTTGATTTACCGGACCTCTTTTGCTCCAACACTATGTGGCAATGTGACCAAATTTGTTGCAGTTATAGCACACAACATTTTTCTATCTAGACCAATTATTCCATTGATTTCCTTTTTATCTATACTGGTTAGCAATATGCCCAAATCTATTACATGTATAACATCTGACATTTCTATAAAAATTGGTCATCACATTTATGCATTCATTTGACTTGTGACCAAACTTATTGCAATTTAAACACTGACCTAAGAATGATGGACCATTTTGATTCATCCTACTTCTACACTAAGAAGCCATGCACCCAAATTTATTGCAATTGAAACAATATCCATTAAATCTCTGAGCATTAGGTTGCCTTATCGGATACTTTACAAACTTGTTCATTTGATTTCCTTGTCTGAATCTCCTTTGACCTGATCTGGAACTTTCTCCTTCTTCATATCCAAGACCTCACTTGTCACCATTTTTCCTATGACTGCTAATTAGTTCATTAAGTTTGGCTAAGCTAGCTTTTAACTTCTCTTTGTACTCATTTGCAGTAGCAAGTTCATCTCTAAGATCATCAATATGTTTTTCAAGTACTTCCTCATTTTTTTTAGATTGTTCCAATTCATCGTCCAATCGGCTGCATACTTCAAATTTTTCTTTTAGGGACTGTGCTAGGTTCTCTTCATTCTTCTTTATGTCTTCAATCTCCTTAGTCATCTTTATCATGATATATTACATTTCATTCTTTAGGACTGTATTATCTCTGGTAAGCTTTTCACATTCTTTTTTCTTTTCCTTTAGGGCTTGACTGAGTTGTTCTTCTTCAATGCTCTTACCGTCATTCTGCTTAATCTGATCACAAAGTTCCTTTCTCTTTTCTCTAGACTTATTGATTGTGTATTTCAAAGACTCGATGAATTTCTCAACATCCATGAGGTTTGCTTGCAATTTCTAAACTTTAGCCTTTGACTGATCAAGATCATCTAGGGCCACCAAAATCTATTGTTCAAGACTATTTGAATCCATTGAAACACTTTCCAAGATCTCCCCAAGTTGTTAGACTTCTTTTGAGGAGGAACTAGCTCTGATACCAATTGTTGGAAACAAGCTACACTGAGGGGGGGGGTGAATCAGTGTTGTGCAAAAATTAACTTTATTAACCTTTATCTTCAAGTATTAGCAACATACAACCATAATGCATAAACATGAAGCGAATAAACACAACACCATAACACAAGTATTTTTACGTGGAAACCCTATTAGGGGAAAAACCATGGTAGATGGCCAATCCATAGTATGATCTGAGTATACTCAAATAAATTTTACAATATCGAGAATGCACTTGAATTCAGGTGCACTACCTAGAGCTCATTGCTCAAAGGGAAGACTCACTTCCTTACAAAGAGAATAAGATTAAAACCATCTGAGATTTTGAACTGAGAAAAATAACATCTACATATGCTTGATTATAGTTTCGGTTAGGCACAATATTCAATCTTATGTCTTATAGACTAATTTTTCACTTCTGCTTTGTTCTGCTCACGCTCGCAACATAGATCCTTTATGCACAAGTGAAACTGTGCATAATCGCTCTTCTACTCTACTCTTATTCACAATTCACATTGACACACACTTCATACATACTTCAAAATGATATGGACTATCTCTTATATATATCCGCAACTTAGAATTCAACTACAATATGTCGGCTTCAATAGAACAAAGGAATATTTACATTTGTCGGCTCAAATCATGAGTAAAGTATAATGTGCATCCACAACGGTCATCCAAAACATAGCTAGGACCCAAATAAATATGCACAAACACAAAAATACTTAACTAATTACTTCCCATACATCCGCAATCTGATATATTCACGAAGTCAACTCCAATACTAATAAAACTGAGAATTAGCTAACCTGATCTTCTTACTTCCACATGAATCAATACGAGGCACTGAGATTTATGGATAACACTAAGAATACATCGATCAACCTTCACTAAGATATGCAACACAAAATATTAACTGAAAATCTGTATGTGAATCGATGAACCCAAAACTGTCAGATGCTTCGTTCTTCCTTAACTATTTGTAATCTGACTGCTGGTAGGAACAAATGATGATGCGCATACCAAATTACCGACTAGGGTTTCCATCAATGACAACACCAGATTATATTCACAGTGTCTCTTGCCAACAAAATATTTCTAATAGGTTGGTAGTCAAGTGGATTTGAGATCATTTCTAATCCTCATTAAAAATTTGGGAAGAGTGTGGTTTATACCCTAGATCTCTTTTCCTAATCAAATAGTTAGCATTTGGGGGATTTTCTATGTTTGGGTTTGATATGGACATGTGTTGAGAATGGTGGGATGTTAGTGTTTAGGGGAATTGAGTTTTTTTTATTACCTACAAGTTTATTGTGGTATATTAGATTCACATATTGTTTAGAAAAGGGTGAATAATTTTTGTCAAAGGGTGTGACAATAGGTTGAATTGGTGCATTTTTTATTGGAGGTGGTGGTATTTTTTCAATGACAATATGCACTATAGGCATGTTGTCATGTATGGGTACACTATATATAATTGCATTTGTAAGTGCTCGTTCCCTAAGTGTGGCAACTTCATTTTTTGAGGGTAATTTAGCACCACCTTGTGCAAGTTTGAGCATATACAAGTTAGGTTTTGCAGCTAATAAGGCATCAAGTTCTCTATCCATAAATGGATCTTGTTGTATCTCTAGGAGTTGTTCATTAGTAAATTCTATAAATCGTCTTATTCATTTGTGATCTCTTCTATAATGACCATTGGTTCTTGTTGTTTTTATTGGGGGGTTTGATATTGTCGAGGGTGAACATGTCATTATATATTCTAAGGGTTGTTTTGGAAGTTTGCATGGGTTTAGTGGTGCTCAAACTACTTGGGTTGGATTCCATGAGTCGTCTGTTTTGAGATCTTGTTATAGGCATAAAACTTTTGATGACATTATAAGACATGAGTTTGGATGGTGTATTGTGGATGAATGTTTTGTTTCAAGATGGACTTGGAAAAAGACACACTAAGTAGATTTTGGACCAAAGTTCGATGTTGACATTTGTTAGATGGGTGTAGGATATCAAACCTCTAAAATACAAAGTTTGAATAGATCTCGTTTTGATTGGTGTTGAGGATGATCCTTGCTAATCCTAGACTAGTGATTCCAAGCAAAGGAATATGATAATGAGTTTACAAACAAAGGAGTAGACAATGACTACTAAGAAATTTTTCTCACAAATATTGATGCTAATTCAAAAATTCACATGAAAATGATTATTTTTCAAGAAAAAGGTAAACTATAAGATATGACAGGAGATCTTCAAAAGATTATGTCTAATGTTGGTTTATGGTGGATGGGTTGCTTGTTGTTGTTGATGAGGTTGTTGTTTGATCCAAAACCAAAAGGATGTGATTCTATAATTCAAAAGTGATAATGATATAATATGTATGGGTATGTTTGATTTGTTGTTTTGGATGAAAATTTATGATTACAGGTTTGTTTAACACAAGTCTTGAGTCCTATAATACTGATTGTTGAATTTTGAAACCTAGAATTTTAGGAATTTTGGGTAATTTTATTTGTCAATCAAAAGCGCCACTTTCAAAAACATCATTTTATCTTATCAAAATTGTGGCATTGTCCCTATCTAATGCGACTAGCTATAGAAAAAGTGTCAATATTTTGCAAAAGTGCTACTGTGTAAGTCAAAAGTGAAGTTTTATAACAAAAGTGTCACTATGTAGGATTTAGGGATTTTTAGATTGACAAAGAGAAATTTTTGGTCAAAAGAATCAAGTTGTGTAGAAGTGTCAAGATACAAATCAGATGCATCAATGTTCTTTTACAAAATCATCAAGTTATAGTCAAAATCATGGTGGAATTACAAAAGTGTCACTATGACATAGAGGCAAGATTTTTCAAGGAAAACTAAAATTTGTCTAGGGTTTTGGACTAATCTGACTATTTTGAGGACTAGATTTGATTTGTTTGATCTATCAATCTAGTAACACACAACAAAAAATAGCATATAGGACTAAATCCAATGTAATGATGATGATTTCATGAGCCTTCTTCAACAAGAGCACACTATTTAGTGTCAAGGGTATTCATGAAGAATGAAAACACTTCATAAAGCACAACCTAGTTATTAATATAGGTGTATTGACTTAGTAGAGGCCCACCCACCAAAGAATAATACCTTTAAATAAATGGGTAACTAGGGTATGATAAGGTCATCTACCAACTTACCACCCCTTTCCTTAGAAGGACTAGGTCCTAACACGGAATTATGTCACCTCAACAAGAGACAAGTACAGGGTGAGCAACTTTAGGCATGATATTGTACCTTGCACCCTACTAATCCAATGATCGATGCTCTTAAAGGATTCTTAAAACAAGGTTTGTAGTGTTTCTATGAATAGTGATCTTGTTCGAGATGCTCAAGTTAAGGGGGTCTCTCCTCTTCTCATCACCTATACACATCTCGACGGATTGAGGATCATGAGGCTTAGCATGAAGGACGTTGGCTACACCTTGGGGTACAACTTTCATTATCCCCCCTTTATACACCTTATCGATAAATGTGGTTGAGTTCATCCTTGAGGTGATGAAATCTCCAAGTAGGCCTCCTAATGAATTAAATGGAATATGACGTTGTTTCTAATTCCCAAGATCACTCTTAGTAGTTTTGAGGGAAAATCATAAGTAGACAATCAAATCCTCAAGTAAACAAATAGAATGAAAATCCTAAGGTATTTTTGATCTCCAAGTTCACACTAGGCACGAGGAGAGAGCATATGTACCTAAGGACTTACCAAACATGGCAAACAAGTTCTTTAATTAAAACCCAAATTCAAATGTGTGGTTCATTTAAAAGAAATTGAAAGCATAAATAAACCTTGCAAGAAGATTTTCTAGTAGTTTCAATATTTATTGTCTTCTCTCAATGTATGCCAAGGCTGCATAGATGTGTTAGTCTCAAAAGATCAAGAATATGTTAAGTTTAGAGTAAAATCTAAAAGATAGAATCAAATGTACCATTGAAACAGTCAAAAGCATCATTGTAAATGATATCAAAAGTGTTGATATACCTCAAAAGTGTCAATATATCTCAAAATCATTGTTGTAACTATTCAAAACTGTCAATTCATGCCAAACATGATGATTCACATCATAAGCATTACTATAATTATCAAAAGTGTTGTTGTAACTTGAAATCACAAAAAATGGAGAAGGATCAATTTATCAAAAGTGTCAAAATTCATTAGAAGTGTCATTGTAATTATCAATAGCATCGATTTTCATCAAATGTGTCACTCTACAAACATCAAAAGCATCAAACTACTTCAAATATGTCATTATAACCTATAACTCAACATAAACTAAAAATGGCGTTAAATCCAAGATGTTGGTCTGACTGGGCATGCCAAAATATCGAACAAAAATAATAAGAAATGGTTAAAAGATAGATTATAGAAATTAGGGTTACAAACCATCAAACACCTAGAATTAAGAGATTAATTAAACCTATTAACTAATGAAGTCGAATGTAATGAATCAAATGAATAAAACATAAATCAAGAATACAATTCATATAAAGATCAAATTACTCCAAGAAACATACAAACCTAGTACTCCATTGTTGAATTATGAGAATTTGATATGTGGATTGCTCAATTATGCATAACCCATGTTGCAAAATATTGAATCAAAATGATAGCTCAAATGCTCAAAAATAATGAAGAAGTGATGAATTCTCAAGCTCATGAAGATTGTGAATGAATTTTAATGCAGGAGAAGGCTTATTTCATAGAATTCATGAAGGTTTGATCAATGATAGAGATTGGAGGATGAAGATCAAGGGTGGAGATCAGATCAAGAGATCAAGGGTGGAGGTCGAATGAGAGCTTTAGTTAACTAAAGATGATCCCCTGATTTCAGGGATATATTTTAGGATATTTTATGGAGGAAAGATATTTTGAAAAGAGAATATTCCCTTTTTGAAAATGGAATATTCCATGTGCATGCTGGAGGAAAATTAGTAATTAAATAATTAATAAATTATTTAATTTTGATATGAGAATAAATTAGTATTTTTATTTAAATAATTAAAAACTATTTAATCAAGCATGTGAGAGAAAAAATTGAATTTAATTAAATAATTGAAATTATTCAATTAATGTGGAAAGAAGGAAATTTGATTTTAATTAAATAATTCAAAATTATTTAATTAATGTGAATTAGAGGAAAATGATGAATTTTGTTAATTAATTAAATAGTATTAAGTATTTAATTAATAGAGGAAAATAATGAATTTAATCAAATAGTTGGAAATTATTTAATTAAAATTAATGAATTAGGAGATAATGAGGAAAATGATGTAAAATAGTGAATTAGGAGTGTGCAACATGTTCAAACAATTTTAGGTCTATAGATTGAACTTTTTTTTCACCAATAATGAGGTTGAATATGAAGCCTTGTTGCTTGGATTGAACATGGCTTCCAAACATGGTATGATGAGCATAAAATTATATGGTTATTTAGAATTCATTGTGTCTTAATTTAGAGGCTCGGACACTACCAAGGAGAGAAGGCTTAGGATGTACATGAATGCAATACATGATACTATTGAAAATTTTAATGCATTTGATATCAAGTGGGTGGATAGAGATCAAAATGATACAATTGATCCCCTTGCTATTTTAACTTCAAATTTTGATACTTATCTGACATGATCCTATTGCAAGTGTAGTGTTGAAATTCTTACTAGACCTAGCATTATTAAAAATATATACCATTAGTAAGTCTTTGATGATGATAGGTACATTTATGAGTTCTTGAATTGGGTAAATCACTTTGAGAATCAAAGTTATTGATTAATGACCCATGGTTAAAGAATAAGATGGAAAGGTAACAATCTTTAGAAATAAAATCATTCAACTCAAGACTAATTTCATTTCAATGGGTCTCATAGCATTAGAAAGGGTGTTTAACAGTTTTGATTTCTATAAAACAAGAAGTAGGCCTATCAATGAAGAAGGTGTAGAAGGTGTGAACTTAGGAATTGAAGCAACTTTTAGGATGATCTACCTTGGTAATATTATTTAAAATTTTAATTGTATTGTTGAATAAGCATAAGAACTATTGTTTTTATCTTATGATGAACTAAATGGATACATGGTTAACTTGTTCTAGTATACCATTCCATTGGAGCTTGGCACAAAGCCTTTCAGATAAAGGAAAAGATCCATGAATCCCACACTTGTGCCTTAGATGTAAAAGGAACCAATGAAGATAAAAGAGGGTGTCATCAAATGTCAATATAATTAGGCATTTGGAATGGATATATAGCCTTCTCTTAGTGAGGAAGAAGAATGGGAACATTAAGATTTGTGTTGATTTTAGAAATTTAAATATTAAGTCCCTCGAGGATAATTATCTACAACCTAGCATGGACCATTTACTATAGAAGGTGATAGGGATTGAATTTATTTTCATTATGGATAGATTTTTTGGGTAAAAATAGGATATTTTCAATGATTATAAGTAGCCAAATACTACCTTCACAACTCTATGGAGCATATTTGTTCATGTTAGGATGCCTTTTTGGCTAAACAATATTGGAGCCATTCCAAAGAGAAATAGATATTACCTTTGCAAGCCTTATTAATGAAATAAGGGTGGTCTACTAGGATGACTTGACTACCTAATTAAGGATAGGAATGAGCCTTGCAAACACTTTGAGCTAATCTTCTAGAGGTGCTTAGAGTATGGAATTTCCTTGAATCCAAAGTAATGCATATTTGGTGTGGAAGAAGGTAAGATTCTTGGAAATATTATATCCAAGGGTGAGGATAGATCTAGAACATGTTAAATAAATTAACCTTGTCCATCAACCCAAGATACTTAAGGAAATGTCATCATTATTTGGAAAAAATGACTTTATTTGGAGATTCATGCCTAACTTTTCCAAGAATACAAAGGTCATTTCTAAAGTGCTAAGAAACAGACAATCAACTAGTTGAGACAAGGAATCAACTAATTCATTTATGGATATTAGTGATGCACTCAAAAGGCTCTAGTGTTGGAAATTATCTATTATTCCAATCCTTTTCAATTATTTTCCTTTACTTCATTCTACACTATTGTTGTTGTTCTACTACAAAATAATGATGATGTATATAAATAACTAGTATCTCTCTTTAGAAAATCCTCGAAAGATGTTAAATTGAATTACTCCATCATGGAGAAACACGACTATGCCCTTGTTAAGGTTGTGAACTTTAGGTCTTATCTTGTAGGAGCCAAAATAAATGCCTTAATATGATACATAATTATATAGGATATGTTTATTTAACAAAAGGTATCATGCAAGAAGTGCAAATGGATCAACAAGATCTAGGAATATGACATGGACATCAAGAATACTAAGCTACTCAAAGTTCAAGGCCTTGATAAATTGATAGATGGTACAAATTTAGATACAATTTTGAAGTGTATTAAATGAACTTTAACTCATCACTTCCTCAATTTTATTTGAATGATTGTCATTAGTATATGGACATTATTTTCTACTTGGAGTACCTAATTTTTCCTATAAGATTAGATGATCAACAAAAGAGAATATTGAAGATGGTAGCTCAAAGGTGTGTATTACTTTGAAACCAGTTAATATGAAGGAACCTTGATGGTTTTCTCATCAAATGTTTAGATCAAGATAGCTTTATTAAATTTATTAAATTACTTCACAAAGGTTTATGTGGTGGAAATTTCATGTCAAGAAATATTGCTCATAAGATTATGAGAGAACGATATTGGTGGCCCAAATTGTTCAAGGATATGGCCAAATTTATTGAAAAATATGTGATTATTTCAAGAGGTTCACAAGAAAGTTGAAGTTTGTAGGTACACTCCCCCTCACTTCTATATCAACTGAGGCTCCATTATAGAAGTGGGTATTAATTTTATTGGTGAGGTTGTTGAAAAATCCAAATATGGATACAAATTTAGATATTTGTGGCCATTGACTACTTTACCAAATGGTTGGAGGAAATCCCCACAATAAATGATACATCTAAAGTGGTGATTAACTTCCTTTTGAATAACATCAAAAGAAGGTTTGGTGTGCCATTAAGGAAAGTTGTTGATGGTAAAATATTTTTTAGATCATATGATCTCATTGATATATGTTCTTACTATGGGATAAATCTAACACAATTATCTCCTTACCATTGAAATGGATATGCTATAAGTAGTAATAATTAAATCATTAACACCATTTGGAAGACACTAGGCTCAAACAAGAAAAGATGGGATGACAATTTAAAATTGTTTGTTTGGAAAAATAGAGTAATATATAGTAGGGATATTAGTATAATAACTTTGAATTAGTTTATTGAATTAAAACTAAGATTCCAATAAACATTGAATTACATGTATACAAATTTCTCCAAAAAATTGAAGGAGAAGAGAATCGAGAAAAGATGTCTATGAAAGAAATCCATTGAGACAACAAAATGTGAAGTAATAGTTTGATAAGGAGGTTGAATATAGGTATTTTTAGGTTAGATATATTATCCTCATATGGAACTCTGAATCTAAAGATAAAGGGAAACATATAAAATTTGAATCCTTGTGGGTTGGCCCTATCAAATTGTAGAAAAGGGTGGTTAAAGCACTTTTTTCCTTAAGATTCTAGATGGAGAACTCATGGAGCTATTATTCCATGGCCAACATCTTAAGCACTAATTATCTTGAGGGTTTCTAGCCTTTTATGGATATAAGTACATATTATTGGCTTTCCTTCTTTTTTTGTGTCTTGTCCTTGTGTAGTCAAGATCCTTTTTATTATTATGACAAAGTATATTTTTTTGGTCCCTTCTTAGTGGTTCCCTTTTGGTCTAAAACCCAAAGAGAACTTGATTCCCACTGTTCCCATAAACAACACATGTCCCAATTAAATCCAACGTTCATACCCCTTTGAATATGTCTATTTTTTTGTTACAGATATAACTCTTTTATGCACTTTGGCATTGTTTATCCCATCAAGTATAATAAATCAAAGACAATTAAAATGGGTCTCCCTTGGTCAAGGTTACATAATTTTTATTCTCCATATTTTCCCATGTTCATGTCATATGTTAGAAGTTGCAAAAATCCCCAAAAAATCTAAGTATAAATGTTTTATGTTCAAATTTCTAATGATTGTGCTCATATCAAAGTTTCAAAATTTCCCTTTCTAATATTGTCTTTCATTCCAACTCTACATTTTTTCTTTTTCATTGTCAAGATAATAGACTTTCCCATTTGGGAACACCTTTCATTTTTTCCCACCTTTGCTCCCCTTTTCTATCAATATTCTATAATCATTCTTCTTATCATTATTTTCCCTTGACCTCCATGTTCCCATGCTTTTGTCTATATTTTACTTTTCCATACCAACATGATTTCCCTCTTAACCTTGAATCCATAATTCTTATACTAAGTTACCTTTCAAAGCTAGAGTTTCAACCATCCCTTACTCAAGGTACCTTTTCCTCGATATCCCATGTAGACACTTAATTCTAACTAACACATTTTATCTAAATGAGTCATTTTTCATCATTTGACCTAACTAATTCATCTTCAATATTTAATTAAATAACAAAATTATGTAATTAAATTAATGATCATCATCATAATCAAATGATTTTAATAATTACTTAAATATTTATATTTCTAATTTCCTCTTAATTTCATGTTAATTAAATAATTGTGAATTATTTAATTAAATTATTTGTTTCACCACTATTCACCTATATTAATTAAATAATTAACATTAGTTAATTAATTTACTAATTATTCTTCTATTCCAAATTTTAATTAAATCATTCATTATTATTTAATTAATTATCCTTTTCCCACTTCTCAAATTAAATAATTATTTTAATTATTTAATTTATCTCTCAACATTATCCTAAATAGATAAAATCATTTATTTATCTATTAATTTCAACTTTGCACATGTAAATAATAATTAAATGTATTTAATTATTAAATACTTGTGAGAATTCCACCTCACCTATTGACTAATACTTACTCTCAGTCCACTCATCAATCAGATCCACTTCACTCCCACTCACTTCGAGTCCACTGAGCAATCAATTCAGTCCACTAACAGTCAATCTCAGTTAGCACTCCAATCAATCCTCTTAACTAATTTATATGATCAATTACCTAGAATCATGCAATCACTTAATTGACCATCAATCCTCCACTATTGATCTTTTCATTCTCTCCTTTGATCTTGATCATCGCTCAGTGTCACCAAATATCTATAAATTAAACCATCCTATCATTCATTCTTCATCTTAGATCGTGCAAGGAAACTATTCTCAAATTTCTATAGTGCTTTTTTTCTATTGTGTTACTAAAATCTGAGAGAAAAGGATTACTTACACCATTCTCCAAGGTGAATAGAGGAGAACAATGGAGCTATGCTAGAGCAGATTGTGTGTTTTAATGTGTGCAAGGTTTCCATTTCATTTTATTCAATTTGCTTTATTTTATTTATTGGTGTAATCTTTTGATTGTGATTCTTGTTGATTATTGCTTATATTTTAGTTTCACGATTGAATTTATAGGTCATACATCCCCAAACCCCAATTCTTAATAATTTTCACTCTGCATCCAATAAGGATCATTGGTTTAGACTTATATTTATTTTCATTCCTTAAGGGCTAATTTCCTTGGTACCCTCAATCCTGAACTTCCCAACTATTTCCTTTATGTGTTTTCTTAGTCAATGACGCATGCATTCCCTTATTTGTCTACTATTGGTATGAATTATGGCTTACTCTTGATCCCAAACTCCTCAACAATGGTATTGGTTATGAGATATCCTCAACCCTTAAACTTTGAAACTCCCATTTTTTGTACTATTCTCTCCCACCTACCTCCCTACATGACCTAGAGAACCATTATTGATGCAATAAGACCCTACAACTAACCAATTGGATTCTCTCACTCAAAAATAATTATTTATTCTAATGACAAATATTCTAAGGAACCTTTAGTGGCAAAAGATGAAGATTCCCATGGTATAATTAATGTAACAATTGAATTGCAAATTGTAATGGTTCTCATACTATCTCTTGGATGAAATTTCATTGGATTTCATGGTCTTCTCTTTTACCTATACACCAAAACCTAGCAACACCATTGATTTGTAGAATGGTTGTAATAAAAAATAAAAATATTTATAATCCTTTACACATCTTGAATAGGTGATTTCTACATGAATGTGTTGATGATGATGGTATAAAAGGAATGGGAAACCTCTATGGTTCCAAGTAGCCAAGTTTATTCTCCCAAAGTTACATGAATGAGTAGGGGAGATATATGTTACCAAATTCTTATAATTAAAAAAAAAAACAAAAAGATATCGCAAAGCAAGATCAAGGAGAAAAACTCTTGAGTTACTAGGGTTTGTCTATAGTATGAGATTTTAAAACATTTTTTCATTATTATTATATGGGTTTCATATCAAATTTGTAATAATATATTGTAGTCCATAAAGAATGAATTAAAATTGTAGATTCGTTTTTATATGAGTGTCTCCATGTTTATTGTGTGCATTTCCATATGTTTCACTAGTTAGTTGGCCAATCAAAAGATTGTAAAATCCTTGCAAAGATTTTATAAGCTATCTTTTTAAGATAATAAAAGAAATGTGTAGGTTTAATTATAGATTACTATGTTAGACTCTTTTAATGTTCCACATTTGTATTCATCTTCTCATTTATATACTTGTATCCTAGCTTATATGCAAGGTTTAAAGGTGTAATATTCAATAATATCTTGATTAAGGTATTATGGGTGGATTCTAATCATTTCACCATTTTTGTTTGAAATATCTAAACTTTGTTTGCCCCACTATGTAAAGGCACCCAACTACCTTATGCTCAACCTGCCATATTACCAACATACTAACAACAATCATATTTAAACATCATTTTCAATTTGTGTTGTAAGTAGTTTCATTCACTACCACATCTAGATGTGCATAACAGTATTAGGGACTATCAATACTATATCCTTAGACATTTTGTGTGGTATTTCATCTACTTAATAAGGTGAAAAATATTGTATGTTGCAAACAAGCATATAGATATAGAATGACAACTTGAATAGGAGTATACTATACACTAGGTATGGCTTGTGATAAGGTACATTTTCATTATTTGCAATTATATATATTAGTAGCACCTTAGGGGAGACCCCTTGGTTTAGTAGAGCTATATTCAAAGAATACTTTACCCACCTTATAAAATCGGTCCATTGTTGCCCAAATCAATCATAATTTTGAGGTCTTTGTCCTATGTTTGACATCCCTAGTGCTCAATAAAAGATCCAGCTTTAGGGATTTGGGACCCACAACTTTGTGCACCAACAACTCCTTTGATTGAGATATATATATATTTATTTTTTGATAATTTCGTCTTTGATGTATGTCACCATGTATTATTTCACGCTAGTGACTTCTCCTTTCACTTCCTCTACCACTGATAAGATTTCCTCCATCTTGTTGCTTTGTTCCATTACATCGTCCATGGACATTGTATCCAAATCCTCAAATAGTGAATTACCCCTTCCAATTGTATTTTTAGGAGTGTAGAAATTATTTTCCCTACCTCTATTTTGTGGTCCTACCACATTGAGGCTTGATAGTGCAAAATGTAATTTTTTTTTTTATTAACCTTGATTGAATGACTTTAAAAAAATATCAACCACAAAATTGAAAATTTAAAGAGCATACCCCTAATTTTTCTTTCAATATTTTAAAAATTTAAACAAATATAAAATTTTCCAAACATTGTAATGAATAGAATGAATTTATGAAAAATCCTAAAATTGTAATAACTTACTCAAAACAATTCCAAATGACTTTAAATTAGGAATACAAATTTATCAATGTGCATTTGTTCAACCTTCCAAAATTTAGGAAAATAATTACAATTATGGGAGTGAATTAAGTGGAAATCCTAATTTCATAATAACTCCCTAAAATATACTCCAAATGACCTCAACTATAGAATTTAGTGGCTTCAATAAATCCTTGATAAACCTTTAATAAATTAGAAAAATAAAGTTCCAAATTGAGAGAGACATGCACTTCATAAAAATTTATTTTTTTCTTGTCTTTTGGGTGCTCAGTTCATGCTTTGATACCACTTGTAATGAAATAACATAAATGCGAGAATAATATAATATAAAACATGTTACAAAAAATTGATGTTGCTTGAAAATAATAAGCCACTTTGAGGGGAGAAACCTCCAAGTCTCCAACAAGAACACAATTCACAATATGATCATAAACTAACCACTAGCCCCTATATATACCATACCCATGTCTTGGATTTCACCCAAGTTAACTTTAATACTTATATGTAATACTATATTAATGTTCACATAACTTTATTAAGAGTTAAAGTAGCCACAATATGACTCCTCATAACCCTATGCACATTATAGAATTAAAGGTGTAGCACCCTCCTCTTTACAAATCATCTCATGTTAACATTCCTTCCTCTACCCTAGATCAACATATTCAAAATCTAGATAACATTAAGAGAAAAATTGAAAAAATACCTAGGTGTAAGAAATTAATGATTTTATCAAAAATAGACATACATCATTTTCATTTGTAGATTGTTAAATATCCTCCATTTGTTTGTTTTATGGCACATCACTTTGAGATGTCTAACATAAAAGGAAACCCACATACACATTTACATTATTTCACTACAACATGTTTAGTATGAGGAAAATTATTGGCTAAACTATTTTCAAGGACTTTGAAAGATTATACTATTTAATGGTTGTTTTTAATGCCCCACGGATCTATATATACATTTCTTATTTGACTAATGCATTCCTACAGTAACTTCAAAGTTAATATGGGCCATAAGTTACTATTTCTAATTTACTTGATTGTTCCCAAGGAATAAATGATCACATCAATGATTATGTCATACGAATTTCATCTTTGGGTTCTAAATTACACCATCCCTTGTGCGATTTGAAGTTGCAAAATATTTTATCAAGGAATTAATCAAACCAAATGTTTATATTGTATGCCTTAATAGATTTACATATTTTGTGGATCTTTGTGCATATATGAAGATAATCAAAACTAAGATACAAATACATAATATTTCGAATATGAATCTTCCACTTCAAATGCTTCTTCATAAATCTCATTTTTTTTAAAGAATACATATTTTTATAACTATAAAGATTGCAAAAATAAGAATGAAAATGTTCATCAAGTTTCTAATACTTAAAATGTTCTAGGTTATTTAAATCGTCACACTTTTAGGAAGTGTACTAAGTTGTAAGAGCCCTTAGATACCATTCTTAAAATTTTATTACACTCTAATTTGATTACTCTCCAATATATATTTGTCCATTGGATCCATCTAGAAGAATCCCCAAAAACTATAATTAGAGTGCATTTTTCAAATTCCTCAAAATAAAAAAAAATTATATATTATTTTTATAATAGTAGTGATTACAAAAATGAGAAGGAAAGTTTTCATCAAGTCTATAATACTTCAAATGCACCTTATTTAAAGCCTCACACTTTTAAGAAGTTCAATAAGTTGTAATATCCCTTAGATACCATCCTTCAAAGTTTATTAAACTCTAATTTGGTTACTCTTCAATCTAGATTTGTCGATTGGATCCATTTAGAGGACTCCCCAAAAAATTAATTACAATACATTTTGTAACTTTCATAGAGTAAATGAACATCACAAATAAGGTTGCATGTCATTAAAGCATAACATGAAATATTTAATTAATAACAATGTGATTCATACATACATAATCAATGTTGGTGGAAACCATTCAATTTCTCCCCCTTATTTACAATCCATTCTAATGAAATTAATGCACCTAATGAACAAGATTATATGGATCATGCACATACTGACAGATAGATAATAGATGATAACCATGTTGATCCTCAAGTCTAGCCACATACTGATATGTTTTGGGTAAAATATAATATAAAGGCACACCCTCTTCCTCCCATACTATTCTATTGATCACATTTTTAGATGAATATATTTCACTAATAACAACCATTATGACCCATTAAATGTGATGGATACAATATAAGAAAATATCATTGGTGACATTCTTATAGATACTATTGTAGTGTAGGAAATTGCATACCCTTTAATTTAACACTACATAATGTCTTCCCTTTTAGTTCATGATATATAAATAGTTTAAATATAAAATGTTGACACTAAAGTATCTCATGTTTAAAAAAATTATGATCTTGGGTTTTTTAGTCCAAATTTCCTAAACAAAAGGGCTACACGTAGACATTTTCATGACACACTAACATCCTACCAAAATTCATGATTCAAGTGGTCATTGGAGTTGTGTTACATTCCAAAGAATCTTTCAAATATAAAACTCCTATGTGATAGTCATGTTTGGCAAAAAAAAATGCAACTTACTATTTTGCAAAAAAAAGGATTTCTCCTCATTCTCTCTCTCTCTTGAATGCTCATGCTATGCTTTGGCCTTGGCTTTGCAACTCTCTTGAAGATTTTCAGGTTTTTGAAGCAACAACACTTTATGACACCTTGCATGTCTTTTCTTTGTCATGGGATTGAGTAAGACAATGTTACTATAGCTCTAAAATCCACTTTGGAGGTTGTTTGGAGCTTCCTAGTGAGGGATATCTTGTTTTATTGTCTCCTCATTATTAAAAAGGTTTTCTATGATAGCAGTTAGATATCTTTGGTGTTAGCATAGTATATTTAAATATATCATCTAAATCATTAGCATTGTATCTTGTTTTAATTAATCTTTATCAATGTTTCTCTTATCAAATCACTCCTAGATGTTTGTGGAGGTGAAAAAACCAAAACTGGGGTTTGACTAAGGCAAGACCCTAAACAACCAACCTAAACATCTTCTCCTTTCTTCTTTGTATGCAAGTTTTTCTTAGATTGGAAGAAAATGAAATATTTGGTGGCATTCCATTCTTTCTAGTGTTCTTAGTTGATTCTTATAGTTGGGTTTTTATAGTTTATTTTATCATTATTTCTATTATTTTAATATTATTATACACATTTATCTTGTGATCTCTTTTCTATCTATGTATGTGTATATCATGAAACATTTTATACTTTTGATTTGTCATATGTACAAGACGATAGAGAGTCGCAAGGATGTCTATACTATGAGTTGGTGTCTATGGCCAGGACTTTGAAAAAGATATGTAAAAGCATCTTCACGACCTGTACTTTCTATTTCTATAGAAATTAGATTTTATATTATGTTACCAAAAAAGATATTTTTGGTAGTCTTTTATAATGGGATACTTTGTACTGAAATTGTAATATTTAGTTCCATTTTCTAGTTATAATCATAAAAAGGATTTATTGGGCCATAAAATAAACTGTCTGATTCATCTTAGTGTTAATATAGAAGATTGATTATCAAGGAGGGTTATTTCCTTTGTTAGAACCAATTTTCCATATTACAACTAGGAATGAAGACAACATTTTTACAAAGGACTTCTTTGTTGTCAACCATTGGAATCTAGATTAATATGCTTGTTTAGTAATATCATTGAAATGACTAGTGGCGTATTAATTCACACTTTGGGTTGTCTCATGGTACATCTTTTAAGGTTGGGCCTATGCATATATGTGTTACTTCATGTTATTCCTTCTTCCAAGAGATTTTCTAAATTGCTTAATCGATTTTGGTCAGAATATTTCGGATTCATACCTTTTATTGTACAACAATGTGTAAATTTTTCACAAGGATAGAGTTATAGAGATTCAATGAAATTCATCTCAACCTCTTATATTATTGAACCAACTTTGGATAGTTTCATTCTTACTCTAGAAGAACCTCCACATGAAAGTGAGAAACCTATATATCCATGACATGTATCAAAGATTACAAGAACAACAAAAGATAATGGTAAAGTTAAACTAGCAAATGATCACTAGTTAATAATGCTTCATTGTCTATGTCAAACAAGAAGGGTAAGTGGCCTATATTTCAAAAAATAATATTTCATATTGAAAACATTATCGCATGGTTTCCAAAAAAGAATATAGAAGTTCAAAATATGTAACTATCCCCTAAGACATAAGAAAAGTGGAAACACCTAATGTCTCACATATTGATATTATTTTGTAAAGTGTAAAATTTCCTAACAAGAGGAAGCACATGCCAATGAAAAAGTGAGTCATGAGGAAGCACACCATGTCATTGAAGAAGAAGAATATGATACAACTTTTTGAAAAGCAGGTGACCTCTTAGAGGACGATCTTGCTCATTGATAACTTTAAGAAACCCTCCCTAAAAAAGGATATAAAATCTTGGTGAATCTTTCATTTTTTTGGAAAAAATATTTATTTCTATTGGTGAATCTTTCTTTTTTTTTGAAAAAATATTAATTTTATTGGTGATTTTTTTAAAATCACTACAAATTTGTAGAAAATTTTGGCGAATCTCGATGAAAAATATACAAATACAATAATTACCATGGTGAATCCTTCCTTTTTTTAAAATTGAATTTCTATGGAAAAGTAATGGCCTTAGGGTGATAGTGATTGACTAGTTTAAGGTGTAGTGCTCATGTAGATATAGTTTCTTAATTCCTTAATATTTTAAATCAAACATTGAATATTTTAAATTAGCCCTAAATTATTTCTTAGCACCGTTGGTTTTATTTATAATCTAATAGTTTAGGTTTTATTTTAGGCCCCATGGGTATATTTTGGCCCACAAAATTTAACCTCAACTATTAGAATATAAATTTTCAATGACCCAAATATAATTTTGGGCTCGATGGTCATTGGAGCTCTATGGGTTACATTTTAACCCATGGAATACAACCCCAACCATTAGATTTTAAATAAAATCAATGATGATGATTAAAAATTGGTGATATGGTCCTAAAGTAATCAATAATTATATAATATTAAATTGATGAATTAATTTAAATTTCTACAATAACATAAAATTTTGGCAAATATGATGATTACGTATCAAATATTCTAACGAATTTTTGAGTTTAAAATTTTAATAAAATATTTTTTTGGTGATTTAACCAAGACTATTTTTTTTTTTGTAAAAATGTGATGATTCGGGTTGGCTTACAACTTGTACTATTAGCCATATTTTGAATCCTTGATTTCAACTATTAGCTAATTGACAAATACTAACCACTAAAAAAATCACTAATCTTGCTAGTTATGTTCCATGATACATTGAAAATTAGTATATTTTATTCATATATATACTTATATTAGTTTTTTCTACTATATGTGTTCTTACACTTTGCCCTCTTTATTTATGATATTTTTTTGTGTTTCACCTATTCTCATTTCACTTTTTATATTATGATCAATGTTTTGTTATCCCTACTTAAAAGGCATATTTCCTATGTCTGATTATTTATCATGTTTAACCCTTTTCTCTACCACTATTTTCTTCCATGTCTTCATTCATGTTCCATGTGTTCTTATATTTTCTTATGTTCTATTACTACTTAATTTCACTTGTTCCTTGTTTACACATAGTTCTAATCATATATCACTCAATTCAGACTATTTCTATGCTCTTGTATTACATGATCTTAGGATGTTCTCATGCTCCCTCTTTTCCATAACCTTGATGTTACTTACATATAATGATTCTTATGATTGCAAGCCATCTGCATCGGGTGAACCTGGACCTTAAACTCAAAGCCAAGATTTCAGAAAGCATACCCAAGACTTAAGCCTCCTCCACTATCCATTAGTACGAATTCTGAAACGAATCCCATACTAGAGACAACCTTATTACACATATACTTATATCTTCTTCTGTATTTACATGATTATTATATAATGTTATATTTTACCATGCTTTATGTTATTCTACTATAATCCTTAGGAGCTGCAGACTCTCGGTGGCTATTGCCTATTTTGAGAGTGGGCTATGGAGATGCCTCACTGCTACCTGCAACTATTTACAATGGTCCCCCCTACACCTTGGAGAGGATCTTCGAGCTGGCCCATGTGTTGGAACGTGGTGATTTCCTACATTTAAAATATTTTCTGTAAAGAAAGTTGAGAAAGCATGACTGGCCTGTGGATCAAGCACTCCATATATATGAATTCTGAGTTTTATGCCCAGGCTATGGTCTAGCACCTGCATAGGTAGCTGTGAGTAGTTATGGGGAAGAGGAAGACAGAATTTTTGAGTCATTACAGAGTCTTGGGCTGAGTGCCTACCATGATTCATTGATATTGGTTTAAATGATTAATGAACTGTGTATTATACTACACTGGAAGTTTTTTAATTTATAGATATTTTCCTACTACCGTTGTGAATCAATTTGTGTAAGGAGCTGTTTGGGTTGGATGCCCAATAAATGCCCTTTATTGGGTGCTTCACTTTTGAATGGTCACCTCTTTCTTTCATTATTTTTTTTTTGGGTCTGAAACAGCCAAAAAGGTCATATATGCCATTAACATTCTTTTGTGAGATGATAAGATCACATCTCACATTCAATGGAGCTTTTAATACTTTGTTTATATGGATAGGGACATTTTACATTTGTCCACACAATCAAAGTACTTTTCATGGAGCTATCTTTAGAGTCACCTATTTTACATATAATCAGCTTTATATCACTTTTATTCTTTTTTCTTTATTTTTTTTTACTTTTGAAGATAGTTAATTCTCAATGTATTCCCACATTCAATGGAGTTTTTAATACTTTGTTTATATGGATAGGGACATTTTACATTTGTCCACACAATCAAAGTACTTTTCATGGAGCTATCTTTAGATTCACCTATTTTACATATAGTCAGTTTTATATCAATTTTACTCTTTTTTCTTTGTTTTTTCCTACTTTTGAAGATAGTTAATTCTCAATGTATTCCCACATTCAATGGAGCTTTTAATACTTTGTTTATATGGATAGAGACATTTTACATTTGTCCACACAATCAAAGTACTTTTCATGGAGCTATCTTTAGAGTCACCTATTTTACATATAGTCAGCTTTATATCACTTTTACTCTTTTTTCTTTGTTTTTTCTTACTTTTGAAGATAGTTAATTCTCAATGTAGATTGTGGTTGTGCTAATTTTGAAATGTGTGAAAGAAATTGTTCATTGCATTTTTCTTTATTTTGTAACTTTAAATTGAATGCAATAGACAAAAAGAACTCAAAATAATACATTATTTAACATATATTGAATATTTTTCTATTATCTTACTTATTAACATAGATTGAATATTCTTCTACTATCTTTATTTATTTTTACATGTTGACTACTTGTTTACTTTTGCATGTATCTATCTAGTAGCTCAAATGCACATCAAAGTGGGAGCAAAATACAATGGTGAAAATTACATACCCATGTCTTTTTCCCTTATGTTTTGGGTCCACTTTGATTAAAGTGTTGTAAATGTAATACTTAACTTCTAAGCTACATAATTGTGTGTGAACTTATCTCATAACATCACATATTTTGATTCCTCCATCATTGACCCTTAAATTTGCATTTTAATCCATAATCTTCTTTTTACTACCATGGATTAGGTCTATAGGTACAAAGTTCACCTAGGTCACTTCTATTGTTGTAGATTTGAAACTTGCTCTATAAATTACCTTGTCGACCATTTCACTAGTCATTATAAGCCAACTCATTACATAATTATGTTGATTTGTATATTTGGTTGTTGTATTTAAGGATATTCGTTTACTCATTTGAAGGTCATTTAAAATGTTGGAATATGAGAAAATTTAGACCAATGAGATTAAAAGGAGAATCTATTTTTTATGTTGTCTACTTGTGACTTCATTCTTAGATTGTTGTATGTTTGTCTATTGTCCTTGGTACTCTTGCTCAAAGTTGTAAAGTTAATCTATCTAGGGATCTAACATAGGAGAATGTGAACCTTGCAATTCAACACATTACCTAAAAGTGCTTATAAACACCATCCATGCTTATATCAATTTAGATATCAAGATCGAGGCAAGGGAATTAAATCAAGCTAGATTTTGTCAAATCAAACTTATACACATCAAATTGGATCCACACATAAGATTAGGTCTACACTCATGGAGGTTTAGTCTACATTCATGGAGGTGAATCAAAGTTATTAATAATAAAATTATCAAAATATGAGATCTTTGTCACTAAAACCCATAAACAAACTGAATCAAATAACTAACATCTAATTCATCATTGCTCATAATTAATTGTCAAACCAAATATCCCATTCAATTGTTTAAAATTACCTTAAATAACTCAAATTTTCTATCAAACATAATATAAAGACGATGAACATACACCCCAAACTCTATAGACTAAATTTCAAACTTTCTGAAAAAAAAATAGATCCTTTTTTATAAATGCTCAATTATTTTAAATTCTGCATATTTTAGATTAATGGCAATGATGAGCCCTACTTCCTTTATCTAAGATTGATTTATGCTCATCATCATACATTTGTTTAATTAGCCTCAGATAATTTAGGAAAAGTGTTTATTGCTTTGTGGTTAAAACGATGGAGAAAATCCTGCATAGAAATAAAAGGAAGGGATGCCAATTTGAACGACTGACACTTTCCCAATGTTTGTTTGGGACTTTTAAGCTCTGTTTAAGTTTTGGCTCTCTGAAAATGGATGAATTGAAAGAGAGTTGCAGGGCGCAAGATGTAGCTGTCGTAGGCTCAGAAATGTAGTAAATAAACAGAAAACAATAACTAGATAAATGGCTGACAAAGCACATTTGAGGACGAAGACAGTGATCGTGTTGCAGTATGATAATGGTGGAATGCATTCGTTTCCATCGCGCAATATCATCGTTATCCACTGCACATCTCCGTGGGTTGAAGCAGCCGCTGCACATTCTTCTTTCACAGGGTAAGCGAATCCACTCTCTCATCACTCACACGGGATCGACATTCTTTCGAAATAAGCTTATCAACATGTATGCCAAGTGCGGTAATTTGGTGGATGCTCGTCAAGTTTTTGACGGCATCGCAGAACCAGACGTTATCTCATGGAATGTTATAATTGTTGCTTATCAAAGGAAAGGGTATCCTCGTGAGGCGTTGGCCCTGTTTCACCAAATGCAACAAACAGGTATCCACCCTGATCAGTTCATCTTGGCCAGCATCCTCCCAGCGTGTGCCACAATGGGAGCTTTGGGAGCAGGTCTCCATGTCCATCAAAGGGCAATCGAGAGCGGATTTTTGTCAGATGTTGTAGTCATCAATACCCTTATCGACATGTATGTAAAATGTGGAAGCATTTTCCAGGCATGTAAACTGTTTGAAAATATGCCTCAAAAAAATGTTGTCTCATGGACTGTCATGATTTCAGGATATGCGCAAAATGGGTTTGCTGAAAATGCCTTGGAGACTTATAAGAAGATGAAACTGGCAGGTGTAAAGGCAAATTCTACAACATTTGCCAGCATCCTCCCAGCCTGTGCCAAAATAGGAGCTTTGGAACAGGGTATGGAGTTCCATCAAAGTATAATTCATAGCGGATTTCTGTCAGACATTGTACTTGCAAATGCCCTGATAGACATGTATGCAAAATGTGGAAGCATGCAGAAAGCACGCCAACTGTTTGATAAAATGTTTCAACGGGATGCAGTGACATGGAATACGATGATGGCAGGATATGCACAGGATGGGCTTGCTGAAGAGGCCTTGGAGACATTCAAACTTATGCAATTGGCTGGTATACAGCCAGACTCCACAACATTTGCCAGCGTCCTCCCTGCCTGTGCCAAAATGGGAGCTTTGGAAGAGGGTATGAACATCCATCAAATGATAATGCAAAGCAAACTTTTATTAGACGTCGTTGTCGTGAGTGCCCTGATAGACATGTACGCAAAATGTGGACGTTTACAGAAGGCGCGGAATCTGTTTGACAAAATGCCTCGGAGAAATGTGATTTCATGGACTGTGATGATTTCAGGATATGCACAGAATGGTGTTCTTGATGAGGCTTTAAAGCTTTTCAAAGAAATGCCTTCCAGAAATGTGGTTACATGGACTGTGATGATTGCAGGGTATGCACAAAATGGGTTTGTTGAAAATGCTTTGGAGACTTTTAAGCAAATGCAATTGGAAGGCATAAACCCAAATTCTACAACCTTTGCAAGCATCCTCCCTGCTATCGCCAAAATGGGAGCTTTGGAAGAGGGTACGGTGTTACATCAAAGAATTATTGAAAGTGGGTTTTTCTTAGATATTGCAACTGTAAATGCCCTTATAGACATGTATGCAAAATGTGGAAGCATACACAAGGCACGTAAGGTGTTTAATAAAATTTCTGAACGAAATGTGGTCTCATGGAATATGATGATTGCAGGATATGCGAGGCATGGCTATGGCAAGCACTCTCTGAATTTTTTTGAACTAATGAAGGATTCTGGAACATACCCTGACTCTGTAAGCTTCATTTGTGTTTTATTTGCATGCAGCCATGCAGGTTTAGTGGATGAGGGCTGTAAATTCTTCAGTGGCATGAGCGACTCTTATTGCATTATGCCTACAATGGATCATTATGCATGTATGGTAGATCTTCTTGGCCGTGCTAGCTATCTTGACGAAGCTCTAAACCTCATAATCAAAATGCCATTTAAACCTGCAGTGGTTGGGTGGATGTGTTTGCTTGGCGCTTGTCGGTCGCATAAGAATATAGAGCTAGGAGTATTTACAGCAACTCTCCTTTTTGAATTGGATCCTACAAATGATGCAGTGTATGTTCTCCTGGCGGACATCTACGCAGAAGTGAGCAGGTGGGATGAAGTTCAAAAGGTAAGGAGATTGATGAACGATAGAGGAATTAAAAAGATACCTGGATGTAGCTGGATTGAAATCCATAAAGTGGTGCATGCTTTTTGTGTAGGAGATAGATCACACCCACAAACTCAAGAGATCTATACAATGCTGCAGAAGTTGTCATTGAAGATGAAAGCATCAGGGTATTTGCCATTTCAAAAACACACACTAAATGATGTAGAAGAGGAGGAAAAAGAATTGTTCCTCTGCCACCATAGTGAGAAATTGGCAATTGCATTTGGATTGTTAAACACATCGCCTGGGACAACAATTAGAGTTGTCAAGAATCTTAGAGTATGTGTCGAATGCCACAATGCAACCAAGTTTATCTCCAAGATCGTTGATAGAGAAATAGTTGTGAGAGATGCGAACCGGTTTCATCATTTCAATCAAGGGCAGTGTTCCTGTGGAGATTATTGGTAATGCTTACTGAAGCAAGCTGCAAACAGAAGCTAGTAATTTTAACTATAAAATGTTTTTTCCTGTGTTTTGAGAGTTAGACCAAGCTGTTCATTTCATGAAATCAGATATATGGTATACATCAATGTCCATATATACGGATGCAATATTTGTTGAACCTTTTACATACCATGGATCTGTCAATACATTGAACTTTCAGGAAGGAAGCCCATCTCTGGAATGAAATGGTTGATGAGCTGTAGTGGGGAACCTCAAGGCACCTTATTCTACAGCCATGGTAGTTTAAGGGGTCCTACAAGTGTATCAATCCCAAGGCCAGCTAATGTTCGGATGTGAAGTCCGACCATTCATTTACATTGTCAGCCAAACGTTTCAGTTCCCCTGCTTTCGGTCTCTTCGTCTTTCCTGACAAGCTATGCATAAATTTGGGGGAATGAAACATTAGATCATGAAACTTTTAATGTATTTGTTGTAATCAACATAAGAGAAATAAATTCTTTTTTTTTTCTGTGGATGTAACCAAATTGGTGAACCACGCAATTTACTATGTTTGTGTGTGTTTTTTTTAAATCTCTATTTATTTGCTGTTGGTGATATATATTTTTTTCTTTGCTTTGTTTACTTAACAATTGGTATGAGAGCTGAAGAGAATTGGGAAAACCACTTGCAAATAAGAAGAAATGGAGGAAATAGAGAAATAGAGAATTGAAAAATTCTTCAAACAGAATTTCGAGATGTGGAAGTTATAGCTTGAAGCTTTATTAATTCAAAAGACACTTTCCATCATGTTTAAAGGAAAATTGAAAAAGTTAGTTGAAATGTTGAATGAAGATTGGAACAAACTGGATCAGAAGGTAGTGGCCATGATCATTCTCTCACTATCCAGCAATGTCTTGTTTAATGTCTCAACAGAAAAGACAGTGAAAAGATTATAAAATAAAGGCAATGCCATCACAAATAATTTGAATGAGTTCAACACTTTGGTCAATCAGTTAATTTCAGTCAATATCAAATTAGATGATGAGATCAAGGCTATCTTCTTGTTGTGTTTTTTACTTAATAATTGGGAAGGAGTTGTTATGGTTGTTAGCAACTCAATATCTATTAAAAAGGGAAGCATACTAAAATTTGATGATGTCGTTGGGATTTTTCTTAGTGAGGACATAAGAAAGAACTTAAGTACTTCATGAGGAGATGTTTTGGTAATTGACAAGAAAGGGAGATCACAAGAATGAGGGAAGGATAATCATAAGGGAAGATCAAAATCTAGAGGAAAAACATAAGCTATTGGTATTGTGGTAAGGGAAGGCCACATGAAGAGAAATTGTTGGTCATTTAAAAAGGCTAAAAACCAATAAATAAAAAATGAGGCAAATGCAGTTTATGAAGAAGATGCAGTTGTTATTTGTTTCTTTTACAAAAGAATCCTATACAAATGTTTGGGTACTTGATGTAAGAGCATCATTTCATGAGACATCATGCAAAGATTATTTTAAAAATTATCAAGCTAGTAATTTTGGCAAAGTTTACCTCGTTGATGACGAGTCTTGCAATATCATTAGCAAGGGAGAAGTTCTGCTAAAATTGAAAAATGGTAAAAGTTGGTTGCTAAAGGATGTTAGAAATGTTCCTCAACTTAAAAGAAATCTAATTTCAACTAGACGGTTGAATGCTCACGGATGTAGTATTACATTTGAGTCAAGTGTGTGGAAGCTAACAAAAGGAGCATTGGTTATTGTTATAGGAAGCAAATATGATATATCATATGTGTTATAGGGTCAAATAAAAGTGGGGGCTACAATCATCAATCCAAATAACAAAACAAAACTTTGGCATAAAAAGCTTAGTCACATGAGCAAGAAAAGTCTTGAGATCTTGCACAAGAAGAATCAACTTCTAAGTTTGAAATCAGTAGATTTGGAGTTTGTGAGCATTGCATATATGGCAAACAAAAAAGGACAAGATTTTAAACCAAGGAACATGAGAAGAAGTCACGCCCATTTGAGTTAGTACATCAAATCTATTTTGCCCCTCAAAGGTAGCATCTATTGGTGGGTCCAATTATTTTCACTTTTTTGGATGATTTTACTAGGAAGGTTTAGGTCTACATAATTAAAAAGAGTTTTCAAAGCTTTTGGTATGTTTAAAATTTTTGACGCACTTGTAGAAAATCAAATCGATAGTAAAATTAAATGCTTAAAAACTAACAACTTGGGCAAGTATTGTTCAAAAGAATTTGATCAATATTGTGCAAAGAGTGGCATTCAAAAAATTAGATAGTTCCTCTTACACCACAATAAAATGGTGTAGCATAAAGGTTGAACAAAACCATTTTGGAAAGAACATCTATTATGCTCTCAAATGCTAGTTTACAAAAATAATTATGGGTAGAGGTTGTATTTATATACCTATCTATCTGATCAATATAAGTCCATCCTCTCAGTTATATTTTGAAGTTCCAGAGGAGAAGTGATTGGGAAAGAGGATTTCTTATAATCCAATATGAGTGTTGGGATGTAAAGCTTTCATTCATATCCTACAAGAAAAAGAACAAAAATTGATGTGAAGTCAAAAAGGTGTATCTTTGTTGGATATGCAAATGAAAAATATGGCTACAAGTTGTGTAATCTAATTACCAAACAAGTCACAAAAGAAAAAACATGATCTCTAATGAAAAGGTAATGGAAAATTTACAAGAACATGGGGTGCTAGCTAAAGAATACATGTGCCATTGGAAGACATCACAAATGGGAGTGATGTGTTTAAAATAAAGGTAATTGAAATTCAATCGCAAGAACATGATCACAAAGATTGTCGCATGATACACTGTAAAGCCTGTTGCATGACATATACCATACTCTGCTCACCCACAAGCTTTACCAAAATATTTTCTACAAGGGTAGGAACATCATGGTAGCACCTATGAAGAAGGTAATTTGCAAGAACAAATTCCTCAAGGTCTCAAATCTACCAGGGAGCGCATGCCTCAAAATATAATTATTTCATTCAAAATTTATTGTTTTCCAATGAAGTTGAACCCTAATAAAGATTCCATTGAAGAAGAGCAAATGTAGCATGCCCAAAAGTAAACCAAATCCTTGGGCTACTCCAAAAAACACAATCTAATTTCAAAGTAGCACGAAATAATTCAAAAAACTTTTTATGTGCAATGGCACATTTGTCCGTTATTTCCAACATTCTTTTGTCATTGATCCTCTTCTCCACTTCCTTCTCTGCTTCTTCCTCCAATCCAGATGCATACATTTTGAAAGAATCAATTAGCAGTTTGAGATTATCCATACCGAAGAGAGATGTGAATATACTTGCATCGTGTATGGTTTCTTGTAGTGCTTTAACTGCTTCTTACATTATTTCACTACTCTTTTGGTGTGTCTCTATGATTTATTTTCTTGCAAATGCATGAAATATGTCTCCCAATTATCTTATGGATGGGAGTGATTTTTTCCAATTCAACATTGCCTAAAGATGCATGGGCAATTGCAAAAGTTGTGAAGACACAACTGATTGAAATTGGGACGGCATGCTTAGAAGATTCTTCAAGGAATCTCCAAAGGAGTTGGAGGATTCACCTGAAACCTTAGTTGTCTCTACAAATTTTCCTTTTACATCCTTCTCTTCAACATTACCGGAGTTTGGTGGTTTCTTTTTGTTAGTGCATCTCCAAATGCATCCTTATCTTCATCTTTCTCCACATGTTCTTCTTCTTTCTCTGCATCATCATTCTTATCATCATCATCCTTATTTGTGTTCTCTTCCTCTATAATATTTTTAGTGTTTATTGTTATTATTGGAGGAGTAACTTCTTATATCAGAGGAGGGGTGATGGTATTCTCCTTTGCAATGTCCTTTTCGATCATTGCCTATTCAACATTTCTCTCTATCATGTCCTCTACTTTTGGAGGAGTGTTATCTAATGCATCTTCTTTGTTTGTTTCATGTTCATGTTGAGAATCATCTATTTGCATTTCTCCTTCAATATTTTTCTCCAGAAGGATCTCTACATTCTCTTCTTCTTTGTCCACTGGTAACATCCCCAGTTTTTGAGCTATCTCCTCATCTTTTTCATTACTTTCCTTTCTGATTCTTTCCATATCATCTTGATCCTTTCCCATAAGGGTAGTAACCATTTATTTTGTTCTCAAATCCTTGCTAAATACAGTGGCCAATGTGGCCCTATCATCGTCAAATAATGGAGCACTCACTCTCTCCAAAGCCTCTTCTTTAAGCCTTTCATATTCTTTTATTGCTTCATCTCTGCTCTTCAACAAAATATTCCATAAATCTTCAAGAAAATGTTTCTTGATGTTTCGCATGTCCACTTCAAGAACAACTATAGCTTCAATTATGGTAGCCTTGTCTACCTCATTTGCATCCTTTTACAAAGATGTGGTCTCTCCCAACATGTCATTTGCAAAATTTTGTTAAAAAGTGCCTCTAACTTCATAGGGGAATGAGGCCTTACCGGTTCCTTTGTTCTTTTTCTTTGCCTTTAGTTAGAGTCTTCTTTGCTTCTACATTCTTCTTCTTCAGAGAAGCCTTCTTGGTTTCCTTTCTTCTTTTATCTCATATGGATCTTGAGTGCTTCTTTTTCTTTTTCTATCTATCCATCGCTCTCAGTGTCAATTATATCAACTCTTCTTCTTTTGGTGCTAGCTTCACCTTGTGAAGCATCAATTCTTCTGCGAATCAATGGGGGTACATCTTCATCCAATTCTTCCTCTTATTCTACAACATTTATGCCAATACCCTTCTCGCTTATAGCTTTTTTCTTAATTCTTCTTTTGTTTGGGGAAACAAGTGGTGCAATAGTGGCAGTCTTCTTCTTCTTAGCTTTGGTGGAGTGTACAACTAGAGGGGATTTCTACCTTATCGGAGGGCTAGCAGTTGTCTTTCTTTTCTCTCCAATAGAAGGCAAAGTCTCAGAGGAATTTTGGACAGAAGGAAGAGTGGTAGCAATCCTACCAAATCTCCTTGAGCTTCTAGATGCTTTTGTTGTGCTTGAATCTTCCTTGTCTATCTCTCTAGCATATTGCACTCTTTCTTTAGAAAAACCCATTTCCTTAGCATATACATCAACCATCTTATCCACAGTCTTCTTGATCTATGGTTTCCTCTATTCCATGTGAACTTTCATGGAATTTTCCTTATAAGTGTCATGTCTAGGTTTTGTGGTGTCTTTGGGGATCTTCAACAAGATATCAACATAGCCAACAACATCTACTTATGTCACCTCATAACCCAGTTCATAAACCCAAACAGTTCTTAGTTTGACTGCCTCCATAATGTGTTGGTCTGTAGATACAAGAAATGTGATATCATTTTGTATTTCTCAACAATTGTCATTGGAATTCTCTCTCTCATCCATTCTCTTTTGGAATACTGCAAAGAAAGTAGTAAGGGTGTCATTTTGTGCTTTGACATCTCCAAGGTTCCTCATATGATCTGCAATTTGGTGTGCAATAGGTCTTCCCCTTATCCAGGTTACACTTCCAATAATGGGAAGATCCTTCAAGAAATAAAAGAGTAAGCACATGACCAAAGTTCCATACTTAAATACATATTTATTTTCCTTAGTATGCTTTAAATTCTCCATTAATTGTTGCCTAAGAAACTCACATAGGTCATAATATGGACTGTTTTCCACCATCTCATATGCCACATTGACTGTGGTGATAGATATAGAATTGTCTCTATTTGTATATTAAATTTTGTATCCAATCATCATAGTTGCATATCTCACACTTGGATTCTTAATGGGATTTACTGCAAGTGCTCTCTTGTCATATGTTGCACCTATTTTATCCATAACCACTTCATTTTTAACGAAATTCAAAATAGGGACGGGTCCGATGGAGCATAGACTGGTGACTTCTCTTATTACTCCCTTAGTGATCATATTAGGTGTATCATGATCATGTATTCTACTCAAATCCATTTTGATCCACTTGACACCATAAAAGAAATTATGAGACCATTGCCATATATCCAGTTTCTTCTCAACTAGGTTTTTATATTCTAGCTTTAGGGTGAAGTTGTCTCCCCTTAACTCATTTACCCATATATCACTTAACTTAGTGGGAGAATGCTCTTCCATTTTTCCATGAATGTAAGCCCTAATATCTTTAGTCAGTAAAACCCCAAATGAAATATCTGAGAATGCACTTAATGGGTCATCATCTATGGCTTTCGTAGGGTACCTTTTGAATTTTGGTTGTGGTTTCTTTGTAACCTCTATGATCCTTGGTGTAGCCATTGCAAAATAGATTCAAAACTATTTCCAAGCAAAGTTCTTTGAAAATTAGGGTAAACAGATTCATAAAATAACTTTTCTATGCTTGCCAAATTAGGGTTTGGATGCACTGAAACATAAATTACCTTGAACACTTTGAATTCTATCTCTGCTACTCTGCTCCTTCTGGAAATATTTTATGAAATGATTTTTCCTTAGTGAATTTACTAATAACCCTTCAATTTGATCTAATTCTGCATTGAATGCTTCAACACATAAAGCTGGAAACACTTTATCTATATGCACAAACAACTTTTGAAGCTCCGCAAACTTCCGCATCATCATATTTTCTTCCAAAATATTCACCAATAGATCAAGCATGTTGATCTACATCACATATCTTCATACTAAGGAATCAACACCTCTTTTTGGGTGGGGGACAAAAGATATCTATTAAAGCCTTCCCTAAGCCATAGCTCTTGGATTAATTATCGGAGGAAACATCTACACCAAAGGATGGTACAGATTCTCCCTTGTCTTCTATCTCTTCCTTCTTTATCCAAATATTTTCAAAATTTCCTTCTTTACTTCAATCGGATCAACCTTTTTGACTGGTTCATTCCTTTTTATTAGATTATCTTTCCTTGTATTTATGCTTCTACAAAACTTAGCAATGTGTCTAGATCTACTGTAATTGTGACATGTGATATTCTTCTTAATAGTATTCCTTCCATTCACTCTAGATCTATGTTGATTAGCCTTTTGTCTAAATCCATAACATATATAATAGTAACCATTGAAAGATTGATTCATTCTACCATTGTTTTTTAAAAGTTAAGCAATATTTACAGGGCATTGTACCCTTCACAACGAGCCACAAGGGCCAAAACAGAACAAGTTTAAACAACAAACATTAAGGAAACAAAAAGCAAAAACAGCCCATAGGCATCACATAGACCGTAGAGAGTCAGCCAACAGACAAGAACAGGGAGCAGCTAACTGGCGTTGTCCTAGTTTTTAATCAGGAGGTCCACTGCCTCATCACCCACCCACTATTTGTTCTCCTGACTGTTATTCCCCTCCATCTCCTCATTTATAGCATTAGACAAAGTGCTTGTGACGAAGTGGCCCAACTTCATGGTGAAGCGGGTCAACCCCGAGAACCTTTTATCGAGCGTGTCCACTCTCTTCACCACATCACAAGGCTCCACCCCAATGTCCATGGTCCCCTAGACCTCTCCAAGCTCTTCGACCAAAGGATGCAGAGAGTGAGAGGCAGAGCCATCATTAGGAACCTTGCTATCCTCAGGGGTAAACTGGGGCCCCTCCATATTTTCTTCCTCATCATCTTCAGTTTCTTCTTCCTTGTACCCTTTGCTGTCAGATTGCTCCTCCTCTGAATCTTGAATAATCAACCTCTTTTTGATGTTCTTTGCCAGCCTCCCAGATCTCCTTCTGGCATTTTCTCCGCCCATCATCTCAGTGGTCCCCACAACCATGTCACCTCTGGAGTCTTTCCTTATAGTGTTCTTGCCCTTTCCATCCTTAGTAGTCGGGGCCGACATGTCTTTCTCCTTTCCTTTTTTTCTAGTGGTGGCCTTGAAGGCTGAGTCTGCCTGAGTGGATTTCAATTCGCAGAGACCCTCCGCCGTGCTGGCATGAGCCTTACCCAGACTGCCCTTAAGCTTCTTGGTGGTTATCTTGGCTTTGGGATTCCCTGCAGTGCCCGTATTGGATTTCCGGGGAGGGCTTTTAGACTCGGCTGGGGAAATATTCACAGTCGACAGGGGTTCAATGTTCTCAATGCGAACAACCATGATGACTTTAGGAGGGCAGAGGGCCAGATGAAAGTGATAAAGTCTCAGAATAAGCCCCTGATGGAGCGAGAGCGGTGGGAGATCACTGGGGTTAAGGCTGGCCAACACTTTGCATTTTTCGATCGAGTTTTCCAAGTCCATTTAAAGAAAGAACGGGAAAATAAGCAACATCTTGTGTCTTAAATGATTTAATAGGGGGAAGTGATAAAAGAAGGTTTTAAACCTACCTTCCAAAGTGACATACTTCATCAGCGCCAAGCACACCTGATCCACACCGGGGCCTCCTCACCTCTAAAAAAAGATTTTAATCTTTCATGATCTGGTTTCTTGGTGTGTTTGGGGTATTTTTTCCCAATACATAGTAATCCCATGGCTTGCGCAATGACTTCCTCACTAATTTCAAACGAGATTCCTCCAATGGAGACCCGATGATCCTTCCACGAGTTGGAAAACTGACCCAACAAGTTAGGATCATGACCGACCAATGTCTCCATAAGCGGAGTGATGCCACCTTCCACATAGATGTGCCAGACTAAAGGGTTGTTCCGAAACTCCTCGTAGTTGTCTGGTTCAATCCTCACCCGCGCACCACCCATATTACCAACCTGCACAGGAAACCCACAAATTTGTAAAAAGTACCAAATACAGCAGCCACGAATGATAATCACATTGTGATTCTTAAGGAAAGGTATACAATAAAGGCTAATAACACCCGCGTACAGGTTGCATGCGTTGAAGGGAAAATCACCACAGGATGATTTGACAATGAATTTAAGGAAGTTCTTGGGATGATTGCAGCCAGCAAGGTAAGAATTGGCGGGTATGTAGGGAATGCACAAAAAACAATACGGAATGGCCGTATAACTAAAATTAGAAACCATCCAAAAGGTGCCAAAGGAGACCCACGCTAAACTATCAAGCTCGAAGACCCAAGAAGGAGGAAAATTTCCATAATGAAGAGTCAAATCATTATAAATACTCTCACACAACCTGATGCCAGAATGAGATAGAACAAGATATCCCACGATCCCCAAGAGCATAGATTGCACAGTACAACTCCTCAAATTTAATGAAGTCACATCCTTCTAAATTATCTTCATTAAGCCACCAATTTTAAGTGTGCTACCATCCATCAACTTTAAACCCCTCCACCTTTTTGTTCCCTTGGAACCCGACCCCATCCACCATGTCCAAAGGATAGACACGTGGATCCTCCAATCTATGCCCCCACACACGAAAAACTCTACCAGCAACCCTCCACCTGTACACCATCTCAATGTTGACACTCATCCACCAGACCCCTAAAACAATCAGGTGGACCCCCCATTCAGCTCCCGTCATCCAAGGATTTGAAATCATAGTAAAACATGGTTGCTTTGTTCCCGCGCAATTAAAGCTTGAATTTTTGGTGGTAACCTTTCCTTTTTCCTCCAACATTTAGCGGAATCCTAGCCAGAGCCAAGATTAGCCAAGGCATCCGCCACTTGATTTCCTTCTCTAAAGATATGAGTCACCTTTTTATCCCTAAATTTGAATAAAAGGAAACTAGCATCCAACAGTATATCCTTAGTATTCCAGCCAATTAGTTTGTCTTTATTCACAACATCCATAATAGACTTGGAGTCTCCTTCAATTTGGAGATAAGCAATCCCCAAATAAACAACAATTTTGAGGCCCACTAGTAGCACACGAGCCTCCGCCACTAATGAAGACTGAAACCTAATATCTCCCTTAAATCCCGCTACCAAAGCCCCCACAGGATCTCTGATAACTCCACCAATACTTGCCCTCCCTGGGTTGCCCTTTGCAGCCCCATCAAAATTAATTTTAAACCATCCTCTATCCGGAGGCTCCCATTTAGTATTTTTCCTAGCTAAGAGTTTCGAATTATCAAAAGAGCTAGCCTTTAAATCCTCATGCCACTGCTTGGCCATTTTTATTTTGTAATCCAACGGCCCCGTGTCTAGGAGTTTCCCATTAAAGAGAGAGATATTCTCCTCAATGAGCCGAGCACCAATGCCAAAAACATCCTTGGGGCTCCTCTCAAAATTCCTGAAAACCCTATTATTCCTCTCCTTCCACAAACACCATCCCAAAACAAGAGGGACCTGATTCCAAATTTCACCTAGCAAAGGGTGGGAGTACAGACCATACCAACCCAGAATGAACGGTAAGAGATCCCTACTCATAACCTAAGGGACATAAAGTTTCTCGAGAGCCAGCCCCCAAACTTCGGTAACAAATGGGCAGTGTAATAAAAGGTGACTGACAGTTTCCTCCCCATTCTTGCAAAGAAAACATCTATTGGGAAAACAAAAACCCCGTTTCCTCAAATTGTCCTGGGTAAGAATCATGTTATGACAGGCCGTCCACCAAAAGAAATTAATTTTAGGGATCATGTGGCGATTCTAAACCTTTCTTCCAGGGTTCCTCAGCATAATTTTCGTTTGTCAGCAATCTGTAAGCTGACCGCACAGAGAGATCCCCATGTTTGTCTAAAGTCCAAAAAAACTCATCCTCACTATCATAGGATGGAAACCTAGTGCTAGAAAGAATCATCTGAAGGGACCGAGCCAAACAACAAAGGTCATGGGATTGGGGGCAACAGAGGGTAAGGTCACTCCAAATCCTAGCACCGGGGGGTCCAGAAACATAGTCACTGATATGGATGCCAAAGAATCTCTAGGCCGCACCCATCATAGCCCTAAAGTCAGAGCAAGCCAGAGGGGAGTCAATTAGCCAAGTATCTTCCCAGAATCTGATTCTAATCCCATTGCCTATTTTCTACTTAATCCCTTTCTTTAACAGGCTTTGTGTGTTGCAAATGCTCCTCCAAATAACAGAGCCCTGGGGGTGAGACTCCGAGAGACAATCAATCAAGGGCCTATCCTGGAGATATTTGGAATTCAAAATTTTACACCAGTCTTTAGTGTTCCTTAACTGATCTCAACGAACCTTGGCCATCAGAGCCTTGTTAGAGTTGACAATTGTCCTGATTCCAAGACCACCACAATTTTTGGCCTAGCAGACCCTTTCCCACTTCACCAAAGCAAGTTTCTTCTTTTCCTTAGTCTCAGACCAGAGGAAATTCCTTTGAATTTTTTCAAATTTATCAGCAATATACTTAGGCATCTTAAAAATGGAGAGGAAGTAAGTGGGGATACCTTGGAGAGCCGCAGTGAGAAGTTGGAGTTTTCTAGCATGGCTTAAGATAGAGCCCTTCCACCCAGCCAATTTCCTTTGGATCCTTTCCAGGATCGAGTTCCAAAAATCAGTGGGAACCTCCTTAACCATGAGGGGGAGCCCAAGGTAAACCGACAGGAGAGATCCACTGACACATCCCAGGACTGCAGTCACCCTATTTTGCAAATTAGGCATGCAGTTAAAGAAATAAATCATGTTTTTATTGTAATTGATGCATTGACCAAAACAAGAGACATAGTTGTTAGAACAAGCTTTCCATTTCCTGGCTTCCACCATAGAGGCTTTCCCAAATAGAAAGGTGTCATCCACAAATTGCTGCACAACAATTGGATCCAGGGAGGAAGCCACTCTAATGCCCGTAATGGAGCCCTCTGGCAGTAGACCCGTGAAATTCTTGTTGAACACATCAACAATCATTATGAAAAGATAGGGGGACAAAGGGTCTCCTTGTCTGAGCCCTCTACCAGCAGAGAAGAACCCAAAGGGGGATCCATTAACAATAACTGAGTACTTGATAGTATTAACACATTCCATAATGAGTTTGATGACCAAACTGTTGAAACAAAACTTAGCCAAGACCTTCAGAATGAAGTCCCATAACACTTTATCATAAGCTTTGGAAATGTCAAGCTTAAGAGCCATCCCCACATAGTTGCATCTATCTATTGAGTGGAGCAATTCATGGGCTGTCAAGGTAGCATCAAGAATATGTCGCCCAGGGACAAACCCCTTTTGAGTAAGGCTAATGATTTTTCCCAGAAGAGGTTTGATACGATTAACAAAGATCTTGAAATGATCTTATAAAAGGTGTTACAAAGGCTAATTGGTCAGAAATCAGTGAAGGAATGAGGCTCACTAATCTTAGGGATAAGAGTAATGAAAGTGTGGTTTAATTGTTTAAGGATCCTGCTCGATTTGAAAAAGTCCCTGGCCACAACCACAAGGTCCCCACCCGCAGTACCCCAAAAAATCTGAAAAAAAAGCAGGAGGAAAACCATCAGTCCCTGGAGCTTTGAAAGCCCCCATGCTAAAGGTAGCCAGGTGGACTTCATCTATAGAAATAGTTCTAAGGATCCCCGAATTATCTTCCTGAGAAATGGAGGTAGGAAGATGGTTGAGAATCGCACTGTCCAAAGCCAGGTTAGGCGCCTCAGCAGGGGCCGAATAAGCCTCTTGAAAATAGTTAACCGCACAGAGGCCAATTTGAGCATGATTTGAAATCACCTACCCAGTAGCATTGGCCAGTTTAGAAATTTGGTTCCTTTTCCTATGCTTGATGGCATAAACATGAAAGAAGGAGCTATTCTTATCTCCTTTCTTCAGCCATTGGACCCTTGATTTTTTCTTCCAAAAGACCTCCTCATTTTTTAGAACCCGTTCCCATTCCATCCTAGTTTCCCATTCTTGGTTGTGAGTCCACTGACTATCATCTCCCTCCTCCATTTTCTTTTGTAAAGTCCTCAACTCTCCTTCTAACAACTTTTTCCTTTGAAAAAAATCCCTGAACACATTCTTTTTCCATCCTTTTACCATGTTTTTAATATGTTTAAGTTTAAAGAAGATCCTATACATGGGGGATCCTTAGATAGGAATATTCCACCACTCAGTAATTTTTTTTTTGAAATCAGGATGAGAGTTCCACATGATCTCAAAGTGGAAGGGAAAGGGGCCAACAACAGGGCAAATATTAGTGGTTAGCAAAAGAGGGTTATGGTCAGAGACCGTCCTGGGCAAGGTTATTAGATTGGCATCTAAGACATTAGTCTAATGAAGAGAGAAGAGGAAGTGGTCAAGCCGGACCTAAATTAGGTTACCACCAGCCCGTTTGTTAGACCAAGTGTAATTCTGGCCCAGGAGCTCAATATCAACTAAACCCGAAGAATTCAAAAAATTAGCCAGTTCTGACATACTATCAGAGTAATCCAAAAGGCCACAACTTTTTTTCGACGGAAAAAGGGGGGAGTTAAAATCTCCAACAACAAGCCAACGTCCTCCCCTATTTAGATTAATTTTAGCCACCATGTTATTCCACAAAACACTTCTCACATTCCTTTGATTAGGAGCATATATATTGACTATAGACCAAGCTTCACCAAGGTAATTGAACGATACCCCCACATTATTTTTACAGTGGAATATTTCAGAATATTCATTCATCATTTCGCTTATGCATTCACTTGCTCTATGACCAAATCTTTTGCATGTAAAACATTGACTAGAAAAGGATGGAACATTCAGATTCATTCTACTTCTACTTTCCATTGCTTTATGTCCAAATTTATTGCAAGAATAGAAAAAACTATTGAAAGATGTTTACCTTTGTGCATTTGGTTGTATGACTAGTGGTCTTCTAGCTTCATTTCTTTGATTCTGGATCTATTTGCTATTGTTCTTCTTATCTTCAATCTTCTTTTCAGTATTTTATGTTTGACCTGACTTTGAACTTTCTCCAATCTGAAACCCTAATCCATCTTTATTTTTAGATACTTTTTTTCCTCCAATCATCTCATCAATCTTTGTAGCACTCATTTTGAATTTGTCTTCACAACTCCTTGCTTTTTCTAGATCTGATCTTAGATTTACCACTTCTTTTTCAAGCCTTATACATTTCTCTGATTTTCTTTTCACCATTGCATTTAGACATTCCTTAACTCTTTTCTTTTCTTCAACTTGCACTTTTAGATCAGTGATGGATTCATTTGCTCGTTTCAACTGTTCACTGACTTCCTTATGCCTTTCTTTGAACTTCTTGATTTTCTCTCTCAATTTTATAATACACTCATTTGCTTCTTTGACATTTTCCTTTAGATCTCTATTTTCACCTTCAATTCTTTCTAGATCTTCAAGAGAAACTTTGAGTTCTCCATCTTTGTCAAGCATGCAATCTTCTTCTATAAAATCAATGGTAAGAATTTCTTCCAAAAGAATAGGAAATTTTTTGTTAGCGATGTGTTCAATCTCTAAGACCTTCCCAAAGTGGTTAAGCTCCTTCCAAGGAACTGAGCTTTGATACTATTTTTTGAACACCTAGAATATTGAGAGGGGAGTGAATTGATATTTTCTTAAACCATTCTAACATTAAACATACAATTACCAAAGAATATTCAAATGCAATAAGGAAAGAAAGCATGAAATGTTCACAACATCACATAACACATGAACACCAATATTTTTACGTGGAAAACCCAAAATAGGAAAAACCACGGTGAGGGTTAGCTCACAATATATTATAACTGGTTATAGTATATTTACAAAAATGTTCACTGCAAGTGGACTCACTATCCATAGAGAAAAAGATAGAAGAGAGATGGTGGCTCATAGCCTATTTTTGAATTGTTACAATTTGCATCTAACATATGCATGAATATAGTTCCATTGAAGCACAATAACAATCTTTATCTATTTCTGATTCAACACTCTTCCATGATCTTCATTCACACAACTCTGATCTCCAACTCAATATTCACAACTTAACTTCATACTTCTTTGATCAAATCCACATCACACACATCACATATTACTTGCATTGCCTCAAGATACTGAAAAAAATCCAACTTATATATATCTGCATCAAGGATAACATCAATTAGATCATTAGAATTAGATGTAATACTCAAAATATAACTTGTCGGCTCCAAAAAATTTCATCCACATAAAGCGCCACAATTCAAATCTTAAAACATCTTAAGATAGGTCAGCATGGACCTATAATAGATCCCACATAAGATAGCAATAAATATTTAACCTTTACATAGCATCAAACATATTAGGTCGACATGACATAAGAACTAAAACCAAAAAACTTTATCTGTGTATCCACATCTCGACACACGGACCTCAAAACTTGATACCATCTAAAATCCATTCTCTACCGACATTTGGAAACATATCCTCAAAATCGCAATGCCAAAAACTCATCTATGGAGAAGTGCGGATTCTCCCACACAAACATACTATACAAAAAATAGATGTGAATTTCCAGGCTAAACATTGTTACTCATATCTCTCAAAATAATTTTCCAAAAAAGATGAAATATTGGAATTAGATACATCTAACATCTACCAAAATAATGTTAGAAGCATAGAGATATCTTCATTTGCAGAGTGGTGTGAACCCAAAGACTGATGCACAGTTACACTGAACTAGCAAATTCGACACTTAGTCAAATTTCCACATAATTGATCTTTTTAGACCAAATCAGCTTACACAAATATCTTCCTTAACAACTCCAAAACCTGTTAGAGTTGATCAAAATAATCTACAACAATGTTGACATCAAAGATAACACTATAACACATCGTTATGTACCTTTCATGCTCATGTTCCAAACAACATCATCAATGAAAAACACTCCAATCTTCCAACAATAAGGATTGGCATACTCAATCAACCTACACCCCATGGGCTTATTGCACGAGTGTTTGTACAACAATAGGAACAATGTCGTACAACCTTGTGTATGGAAACGAGGCTATCATTCCTTCAAAATTAGAAATTCCATATTTACGAGTTTCTCTCAAAGGCTTAATTGATTATGAGACTTGTTGTTCTAATCATTTGCATCATCTTGAGTTGCTTGATGGGCATCAATTATTGGCCCTCGACCATCTTAAGGCTTATCAACAATCACTTTCAAAACACTACAATCAAGGTGTTCTTCCTAGTACTTTCAAGGTAGGTGAGTCGGTTCTCTATGAGAATCAAAGAAATGTACAAACATGTCACCTGATCAAAAGGGAAAGTTCAGTCCTAATTGCTTAGGCCCTTACATTGTCATCTTCGTGTATGGTTATGTCACTTATGGATTGTCTTCTATGAATGAAACACCTCTAAAAGAACCTATCAATGTGATGCATCTTCATAGATACTATGCATAGTGTCTATGTGTCATGTGTGTAACACTCATTCCCTGTGGATCATAGTGTATCATATCATGGCATTCATTCATTAACACATTATTGCATACTATGTTATGATGTAAACATGTGTGTGTATGTTAATTTCTTTAATTAGGAATTACATACATACATGTTTTTTATTATGCTATGTTTCTATGCATTGTATTTGATTACATCTTTTGGTTAGGAAATTAGATCATCACTGCATTTAATAAACATACATCCATAAGTATAACATCCATCACATAAATCATATATGAAAGTAAAAGGATACACATAAAGATGAACACCATGATGTCAGAATCAAAATCTCATATATATATAAATATCAAGTGCAGATCATGTACATGTATTGCACCACTGTCATGAAAAAAAGTGGTGGCTATATATCTTTCAAAGTCTATACATCAAAAATAATGCTATATAATATATATCATCAGTACAAAAAGGGTGCATATCAAAAATGGGAATCTAAGGTCTAGGCATGTGGCTCCCTAAGCCGTTTGGTCCTGGCAGTGAGTGTGGTTGAGACCAGACAATGGAAATAGAGTGAGATCTATGCGACCGTGAGACTGACATGCTTACTTGGAGTCCTTTGATCTCGACCTATAGCGAGGCTATATGCATCTTTGCTCTCCTCAGGGCCTCTCACAGCTCTAGATTGGCTGTCGACATCACAATTGTTGGTTGCATAGTGAGGTCATCGAGTTGGTTCTGAAGAGTGTCACATGCCTCCTCGACACTCTCATCTCTCATACTTGCCTTGTCTCTTTCGGAAAGCACATATTACATCTCCCTTGATAGTTGATACCTTTTTCTAGTGAGGCTCATCACATCAGTAGCCCTCTGGATGACCTCTACGTATGCCTCCTCATATTTTGTCCTAAGGTGTGCGACCATCTCAAAAACATGGATGTGTCACCCTACTAAAGCCAATTTGTATGCCTCTAGGATAGTCCCCTTGATCGGCACGGTCAGGTACACCTTTGAGATGCACTATGTGATGCATGCAGTCCACTCTTATGTATCCACTACAACCACAAAGAAAGTGGACTCATCATTACTGCATGATATATAAAAACATGTATGTATATATATAGGAAATTAAACTGAAAGTATTGGAAAAGAAATAACATAAATAAATCTGGTACCTAGATCCCTAGCCTACCAATGTGGGTTATGGGGAGGAGCAACATTGGATCTTGTTCCTCCTATGTTGGATGTTGTTACTACTGTCCTGATCGCTGGACTGATGAGCATTGATGGCACCATCGCTGAAACTGGGATGGTTGGTGGAGGGGATGACAACCTTCACCGCTACCTCAACCTCTTCGCTTCTTTTCTCACCTCCTCGGCCTCACCGTCTCCACCACCTCCTCCGGGATATTGGCATCTCCCCTGGGGCATCTACTGAGAAAATTGGAGTGGGACTATCTTGCCGCCATTAGGTCATGAATCCCACTGCCACACCCACGTTGTCTACAAGAAGCATCAAAGGTTGGTCTCAATCATCTGCCTCATTTTTAATAGGGACAATGTTGGCTATGATGGGACATTGGTGATTACCTAGCATTGCAACCCTCCTCACTACTCAAGTGTATGAAGGAATGGACAATGGAATGGTCTATACAATGTTGAATTATTGTGCCACCCAAATCCAATAAAAAGGCATAATGATAATATTTGTATGACCAATCAAAAAATTATAATGTTGCATTTTTTGTAGTTGTTTGTGGTCATTGAACCATCTCATACCTCTATATGGTTGCCATCTAATCAAGTCGACCCATAAAGTATCAATTTGAAGTCTCAAAAGTTGTAGGTCTCCATATCTCCACTAGCGAACAAGCTCATACCTGTGTGCCATCAAAAAATTGTGGTCCCTGACCTACAAATACCTAACTAGTTGGGTGCAACTAATTTGAGAAAATTCACACACCTATAATAGTGTGCAGGTGGTGAGGCTGGTGTACTCATAATGCATGAACCTACCCAGCTCGTGGTACAAGTGTACCAGCATGCTCTAGCCCTACACGTATTTGGTGTGTCACTTCTCCAGCTCTCTAATGATATGTACGAGGCCCTCATGAAGGTGAGAGCCTCACCCATTCAAGGTCACCTACATGGCGACCATCACCACTATCACCCTCTACACAAGAGGGACCCTCATGCTGCCCTAATTAAACCAATGTATGTAAACATGGAAAGTCTTGTCACCAGGGTCAATGCACCTTGCATAGTACTAGATGCCCTTGAATCATTGTCAAGCAAAGTGCATATCATCCAAAGCCACCCATCGTCCACGAACAAGAAGTTCGATGATACAGTAGATGTCCTCTAGGGTGATGGTCATCTCACTAGTCGAAAGGTGGAATGTGGAGGTGGTCGAGTCTCATTTCTCCATCAGGGCCATCAACATGAAATGATGGTAAAGCATCTCCAGTATGGTGTAGGTGCACCATAGGCCTACATGGTGGAGATACCCCTCCTCATTTGGGGACATGGGTTGCAGCTAGTCACTGATCAACCATAGAACCCATCCACCACCATGCTCTCTCATCTCAGGATAATCTAAAAAATGGGAAAAAGATTCAATTCATATATCTCTACATCAAAATCTTCTAACTTCTACAATAAAATTTTTCTAAGTGTGACCTCTGGGATGCAGGCATGTCACGTAGATGTTTGTGTGTCACACTTATGTCTAAGGTCTGCCATTGAAAGCTAGCTAGACACAAGCACATATGGTGGACCCTAGCATGGCCGAAGGTCGCCAATGTGTAGGTGGGATGCCAGTGCACCGACGAGATGCATTCATGTCGTTGAGAAGCCTATGCTCCCTAATTTGAATTATTTTTCAAAAAAATCCAATAAATGCAAAAAAAAAGTGTTTTTTCGAACTCACCTGATCGACCACATGCTCCTCAAAAACTGCTCAATGTAGCTACTCGATCCATGGGTCCTCCAAGTCTCTTTTGTGAGGCATTTTGTTTGGCTTTTCTCTCACAAAAGTCAACAAAAATTTCATAGTGAATAGTGAAAATGACCCTTCTAGGGGCCCACCCAAGTATATATAGCCCCCCGGGGCCCATTTTCTTGGAAATCGTGGTCCCATCATTTTTCCTTCTTTTACCCCACCTCATTGGGGGAAAATTAGAAGGGGGAATATACTCACTTCTTCATCCAATAAAATGCAAAAAAAGTATTTTTTCGGACTCACCTGATCGACAACATGCTCCTCAAAAACTTCTCGATGTAGCTACTTGATCCATGGGTCCTCCAACTCTCATTTGTGAGGCATTTTGTTGGCTTTTCCCTCACAAAATTCAACAAAAAATTCATAGTGAATAGTGAAAATGACCCTTCTAGGGACCCACCCAGGTATATATAGCCCCCTCGAGGCCCATTTTCTTGAAAATCATGGTCCCATCATTTTTCCTACTTTTAACCCACCTCGTTGGGGGAAATCGGGAGGGGAAATATACTCACTTCTTCATCATCTTTTTCTTCTGAACCACTGGATTTTCTTGAGCATTCTTCTCGCCTTGGTAGCTTCTTATGTTTTTTGAGTTGACTTAAATTTGAGTTTTGCGAAATGAACTTTCAGATCAGATGCTATGGTTTCTCACTAAGCTCAATCGATGGGGGCATCATCAATACCTACCTACTCAACCTCTATGGCCTCTATAGTATCCTTTTGGAATGCAAATCTGTAAAAAAAATCAATTTTTTGAGTTTGCTCTAATGTTCTACTTTCTACTTTAGTGTAGATGATTTTTCCTAAAGATTAGCTCACTAAAGTGGGGGAAAAATGTAATATAAAATTTCACACCATGATAATTTTACATTTTTGTATTTGGACCTTCCATTTATGGCGCCTACATGCATTTATGACAGGAACCTTATGGGTTAGAATTTCATAATTTTGACCCCATGAGGACCAATGATGAAGTGATAGCAATTTGTCACCTCATTTCTTGTGAAATGACGAGTTGGACGCTTGCACAACGCATAATTTTTTACACAACGCACTAGCGTCCCTATACCTTTATGAGTTCAAACAAGGAATCTTAAAATATTTGACCCATGACACGTGTCCCTGTGGTTAATTTTTGAGAGTAACGACTCCTCACACCCATGCAATTGAACAAAACCCTTCTTTTAACTCTCATTCTCATTCATTATATCACTCTCAAACTTTATCTCTCTTCTCTTTCTCTTCCATTCTCTCAATCTCATTTCTATGGTGAAGCTTTGCTGGATTGAAGCACCTCCAACAACCAAATCTCTCTTGCAAGCATTTAGCATTGTGTCTACCAAGCCAAGAGGGGGTCGCGAACTATTGGTAATACTCTCTTGATTCTTGCCTATTTGCTATCATACTCTCTATTGTGTCTTATCTTGTGGTATAGGTTCTCCTCCTAAGTGGGGTTTTCTTTTATCACTTTGTGTTTATTTTTCTTTGTGTCTATTATTCTCTTCATCTATCTAGCGATTCATGGAGGTGGGAAAACCAAAATGGGGGTTTAACTGCGGTAAGCCCAGAAATCGCCCCAATATTTTTCCTCGTTTTCCTTGTGTGCAGGTTTCGAAGTGGAGGATCCTTTATAAGTTGGTCCTCTACCTTCCTTGTCTTTTACTAGTATTTCCTACTTTCTATTAACTCGGTAGATTAAACAAACTTCAGATTTGAATCAGTTAGAAAATCCTTTGCAATTTTGTCTGAGGGTTTGGTACTCTGTCCATAAAGGACACTAGCATACCTCTAGGACTTCAACTCACTACACTAGCATCCCACTCCCGCGCTACCATCCTTTGGCTGAGAGCTTCCTCCTTTTGTAATAATAATCTTAGTGATATGTTCTTTCGATTCCTAAAGTTTTTTTTTTGTTATTATTTCTAATATTTTTTCTTCAACTCTTTCTTTGCAATTTATTCATCCTTATTTCCAATTCATTAACTATTCTAAGGTATTTTAAGGAAGTTTGTTCCCTGGGACTCTCTTGGTAAGAAAGAGATTTGTGAGCAAATAAATCTCCCTTCTCTACAATTATGCAATCTCTGACCTTCATTGAAGTGTGTGGAAACATTGTTAGAAATACCTTTCTCATTATTTGCAACATTATATGTGACATCCTTCATGGCCCTCATTAACTTTTCCAATTTTTCCTTGGTAGTGAGGGGCTTACTAGAAGTTATTGAACATGATTTTTAAGTTATACATCAGCCTTTTGTCTATCCTTACAAGATTCTATCAAGTTTCTCTTTATGTTTATATCCTTCACATAAGCTTCCCTCAATGTCTGAGGGATCTTTTATTGCAAATGGTATCCTATTTTTTAATCAAATTCTCCACAATAGAAAACAAGGCACCTTAGTTCATTTAGCCTCACTTGGGGAGGCACTTTTGCATTGTCATAATGAACATGTTGAAATTAGTAACCATCTCATTTATCCCTTTCCTGATAGTAGAAATCTCTTGGATTGTGAACTTTGGATCTTTCCTTTCTCTAAACTATAGTTTAAAACTCTCATGAACTTGTCTCATGATTCTATATTGCTATATGGAAGGCTTTTATATCACTCTTTGGCACTCTCTTATAGTGACTACACAAAGAACATCATAACATCCTCATCTTGAATTATGTATTCATCAGTGAAATCAATGAAGTGCCTCAAATAATCCTCACTAATAACAGCATTGTTACATTGTAATTTCAACATATCTCAATTGGAATGGGATTAGGGTAACCGAGAATGCCATAAAATTCAAGTTTCGTGTATCTTTTTAATCCTAGTTGCACTCTTACTGGAGAAAAAATATAAACATGTCTCCTAGGGTTAATGTTAGAGTAATAATTTATTACGCTTAATTAATTACATCATACTGGTTAATTAATTAAGTCACTTATTCCTCTAGTTGCTTAAGCTAAACTTAGGCACATTAATAATTGATTAATTATTAAGTGTGCACACTAGGGTTTCTTTTAGGGTTTCCCTTTTAGGGTTTCTTGATCTCCTTCATAAGGATTGATCTCTTTGTAATAATAGAGATTCTAATAATGCATTTTACACTTTGAGGTTTGTAGAACATCTTGTTGGTTTTGCATGTCTTTTGCATGTGACAGGTATCCATTTGCATGCAGGTGATCTTGGATTCTAACAGTTAACCCCCACATTATGTCCTACATTTTTTATTTCAGGTTATGTTGATTTCACTACAAATTATGCATAGCCTAATAAGGGACATTTAGTGCATTATTCTAATTCACATTCTTATGTTGAGCAACATTTACATTTTGGTTAATTTTTTGGTTCTATTGGTTAAAATATATTTTTTGCAATGAAATATGTGCTTCTATCTCACACTAAATTTCTCTAATTTGGTCAATAATATTTGTAGGTTAATCTAATTCCCTTTCCCTACACTCATTTTTTAAATGAATAGTTGAATCAACATTCATGAAATAAAGTTTTTACTTCATACTCATTTTTTCAAGATGAAGTATGAGAATTGTAGTGTGGATTTTCTCTTAGATTTCTAAGGCATGGAGGCAAAGTAAAATCTAGATTTGTTCCTTCTATATGTAAATCTTTGGCTACTTGTTCACTTACATTTTTTTCATTTATTAGCATTTCATAATCATGCCCAAGGGTTGTCCTACTAATTATGATTCTATTATTAGCTGAGTAATCTGATGTGTATGGGCCATAATCCATTAATGCTTCTTTTCTACTTGAAGCACCTACTTTTTCAATATTATGACCATGCAAAGGAGACATACCCTAATTCTTAGCTCTCCATTGTTCTTGTCATCTTCTCACATCAAGAGGAATTATATCGGAAATTTCCTAACTTTTGAATCATTGATCTCACTCCATCTCGAAACTGAATGTTTAGTTTTCCCTTGATAGATTCCCCACTCCTTGAATTAGGAGAGAGTAATCTTTCTATCAACAAAATTTTGATTTTCAATCAACAACCAAATTTTTGTGTTGCACTATATTTATTGATTATCTTGGACTTTCAAACTAAATTAATCCTTAACAATGGTGCCAATTTATCAGTGATTTGAGTTGTGTACCGCAAATCCTTAAGGCCAGTTAGTTTCTCAAGTCTCATGGGTGTCAAACCTAGGAAAAATATTGCAAAACCTATTTTTAGATTGTGTAACTTATGACCAATTATTGAGGTGGGTAAGACCTCCTTCACTTTCAGTTCTACAATACCAAGGGGATTTCTATAAAGTGTTGGATTGATTGATGGCAAAATAATGGAATACTTGTTTATCACAAACTATACCTTTCCATGGTATATCCCAATAATGGTGTCATAATATGTTGATGTGTTAGTTTGACAAACAAGACTGTTCACATTTAACAACGAAAAAATTTGTAAGCATGGATTTGAAATGAAATGGATAAATCTATCCCTTACTACTGGTTTACCCCTTGCACCTAAAAATATAGAAAAACTACCTAACCATTGCTAAAAGAAATAATTTTTGTGAACTATTTAAGTGTTAGGGTGATTATAAGTGAGTTTTACTATAGATTGGTTCCCATTCCAATAGGGCAATAGAGTCATGAATAAACCCAAAACACATAAAAATTTGAAATCACAAAAGGGAACCTTAATAAAAATTCCATTGAAGACAATACTTCTTTGACCACATAAGAAAACCACGTTCTACACATACATTCAATGAAATAACTGAATTTTTAAAAATTTAGGAAAATCTACTTAGTTATCCAGTAAAAAACACATTTATTTCATTATTATGAACAATCACAATGCAAAATATTTACAGATTTTTTATAGCTTTAAATTGACAAACAGATCATGCATAAATCCAAAAAACATACAAAATATCAATAAAGATACTCAAACAAAATTGATTCTACACTTTAAAATTATTTCTTTTCGAGATTACAACATGTAGTTTACATTTTCAATACAAACCCATTTCATAATTTACAAAATGGTTGTCTTTCCAATCACTAGAATAAAATTCTAGTTGTATGAATGCTTTGTTTTCTCTATGTTCTTCTCCAAATGATTTTTTGTGATTTGTAAAATGGAAATGAATTTGTACATACCAATTTGGATGTCGTCCAAAAAGGGAAATGTACAAACTTGCACGAGGCCCCTAAAAATCTAAGATTTTTTGTAACTACAAGGCAACCATGTCTAAATGTTAGGGATTTCAATCATTTATGTACTTTAAACCATACCCAATCTATCCTTATCATACTTGTGGAGTATGGGAGTCTATCTCTTATCTATAAGTGTTGCTTTGGTCATTAGTTATGCTCAAATAAGGAGGGGTAGGTTGGTTGGCAAATAGATGAAAATAGATGGGCGAGTTAATGCACTCAACACCACTACATTTGGTGCTCAAAACTATTTTAAAATATATTTATGATGACACATGCTATCTACTTTCTTATTGCACCTTCATCTTCTTTATCTAGCTATAAAAGAAAACTAAGTATATGGTTCGTAAATTGAACCAAATCCTTGACACACACAACACCGCCCCCTCTTTGGTTCCTTGTCATTTCCTTATGGTATGTCAACACTAGTGAAATATTAAGACCTGATGACACTTGGCATTAGATCTTGAACCACTATTGGCAACCACATGTGGTCGTAAAACCACCTTGATCATCCATAGAATAAAATTATCATCTAAGGCCCACAAAGTTATTGACTCATCTATTTTGGCCAATGGTGCAATAATTTGTACTCTTCTATCTTGACAAGGTATTTCTGATGTGTGAACCATTGGGTATCTTTCACTTATGATCGAGGTCCCAAAACTTTTGATGGGTCTTTGATAGATTATGAGGCCCATTGTTTCTGATTTGGCACCAAATAGCTAATGATATAATAAATTAAATGTGTCAAACTCATCCCTTCTCAAACACAATGTGTTCATGTCAAGTGTCACTTTAATGCACTCTCCTTGTATTATTTCATCAAAAGAAGATGTTCCCACCTACTACTTAGTTATTCCTATTTTGCATATTGCACATAATGGTAGATTAGAAATTGAAGATTCCTTATGCATAAGGTTATTAGAGTTGGATCGAAAATGCATGCTAGCACACTAGAGTTAAGTAAATTTAGAAACAATAAATTTTTTTTCTAGATAGCGTCTTTCAAGTTGGTAATTTAGTTATGATTTATGATTCATAGTTCAAGAAATATTTAAGGAAACACAAGGTGCACTAGATGGGATATTTTTCATTTATGATAGCATAAAAAATAATATATTTTAGTTGAATATGATTGATGTAATGCCTTGTTTAGGCAATGTTAATGGTACTTAGCTTAATTCATAAGTATTGTATCCATGTGTTGACTAAGTTTAGTCCTAATTTATGTTGTAATTAGTCCTCTCACAGAAACTATAACATAGAGTATGTTTTGTGTTTCTTATTATTTATGTGATCTAAAGTTACATTCTTAAGATACAAGTGGTTCATATTCTCTTGTACCTTTAGACATGTAGTTTTCTTAGTTCATTTTAACACACTTGGTAAAAAAATTTGTTCTATTTTAGACCCTCGATTAATATGTGCATGATGTAAGGCATGTGGAAAATATTTCATGACATAAACTGGTGATATGAGGAGAATATTTTAGATTTTGTGTGCTAGGAGATTCCAATTGATGAATCACCACAAGAATGGTCTGAACACATGCTATACAATTATTTGTATAAGGTATCTTTTCGCTAAGTTGAAGATTCATTTTTTTAATTGTTGTCTTAATGGGTGTTCCAACATTGAGGAGGATATTAGCACATATAGAGTGAACACTTGCATTGATTGGTAGGTTCTTGAAGCTAGATCTAGATTATATATGCATCAATAATATGTTTGTAAGAGGCATTGTTGAAAGCTATATATCAAATTTTATAGTAATTATCCACCCATCATTTGATGAGGCATTTTGTAGGTTTCTAACTCCCTACTAGATTTTCTTTGTAAGTAGATTGCATTGTGGCTAAAGATGTTGGGCATGAATAAGTGCATTGAAAAACTTGATAAAATTAGACTTAGTCCTTGTTTAAGGGGGAGGTCCAAGGTTTATGAGTTGTTAATCATTCAAGCACACTAAGATGGAATAAATTCCTAGTTTTCCATGTCATGATAAATGGAGTCAAAGGTGGGAAGCTAAAATTGTTATGATATAATAGCAAAGGTATGACAAACACACTATATGCAAAGCGGATAGTGAAACAAAATAAGAAGCATTGGAGAAGAGGAAGGACTCCCTATGGATATGGATGTTTGGGATGAAATTTATTTTTCTGAAAGGGATTTATTGCATGTCATAGTTGGAAAAACTCTTAAAAGAGAAGAGATGTTCATGTTACACTTGGAAAAAATGGATGTGGAACATGAGCACCTAGAAGAAGATGAACCTAGTCATATCTTGATGCATCTACCATGTGTAGATCATTAGTATCAATGTATTTTATTAAGTGAAAATGAATGCCTAATTATATTCTCTAAAAGAAGACTTAGGGATAGGGTAAGTTGATGATAAGTTGATGCCATGTCCCTTTTCCATATAATTCATGAAAAGAACGAAAATGCCCAATTCTTGAATCCCATGGTTTTTTTATCCTATTTTACATGCATATCCTTCCTCTTCATCTCTTAGGAATTAACCTAATTCATCTATGAATCTTGAGTGTGAAGAGACTTGAAAGCTCATGAGTCTATGTAAGTGGTCAAAGTGGCATAGTTACTTATCCCAACATGCCTCCCTTCTCGTGTCTACTTATCTCTATCCCTATTGGGGTGTCATACTTCCAACCATCCCTCTTCCATTTATCTCCTTATAATAAAATTTTAGTTCCACAAGCAACCATCCCTCTTCCTTTTCTCTCTTTCTAATTAACTTTTAGTTCCACAAGCAACCATCCCTTGTCACCAATCCCAACCTTCAAAAATTAAGTGTTCTTGCCATTTTTATTACTCCTCTCCACCTATCCCTTTACATGTTAAGAATACCATTAATGGATAGAAGATTTATATGGGTCCCCATGGGATTCCAGTTGGCACTAAAAATCATCCTAGTATAATTAAAAATGGAACAAATGGATCTCCAACAAGGCACACTATAAGGGAACCAATGGCCACCATCAATGTGGTAGATAGGATTTCAAATCTAAAGGGTCTCCTCACCATGCTTACTAAGGATAGTTTTAGGTTGCAAGGGACCTCGATTGTCACCTTCAAAACTCATCCCCACATGAGAGGAAACCATGCCCAAATTGAGTAAAATGAAAATAGCAATTTACAGGTACAAGAAATCATTCCTACATACCAAGCCTAGGATAGATGCCACTATGAATTTTTTTTTCTCTTTATAGGAATATTAAGATTACAATGAAAAATAGAGGAGTGTATCTTAGAACAATCAACCACTAACCATAATATAATTTTTTTATGAGAACTTATTATTCCAACATCCAAATATATAGATGAAAACCCCATAGATCTTGCATCAAAAGATGAAATCACTTTGGTTAATAGGGAAAACCTACACAAAGGATACATCAAAATTTTATGATGGTTGATAATGACAACAATTTTTTTCATTACAATACTTACAGTTGTCATGAATATAAGCTTGTATTCCTGTCACTAATAATACAATAAATAAACATTGTAATATCATACAATTTTAATTTTTTTGAGAGGTAATTTGTAATCAAATATCCCTTGCACTCAATATTTTTATTATTATATATATCATTAAATTAATATGTTTCAAGCTCTATTTCTTTTTTATCTTCCATTATGAGTCTAGTTTGAGATATGAGTTTTCTTTATAATCACAAGAATGGAGAGGAAACATGTAGGTTTATTATTCTTAATGTGAATGAGTTGTAGAAATTCCATGTTTGCTAAATTTGAACGCATCAGGTTGGGTTTTTATACTTTAGGGTTAAGTAATGAATGTTGAATCTTAATAATGAGTGATGAGATATGCTAGGAAATCTTAATATAATTTAGGGTTTGTAATGTTTATCCATGTATTTACATATATGAGTGAATGTTGAAAAAATATTAAATTGGTCTAGGATTTGTATGGTTTACACTTAAATATTTTCAATTTTGTTAAACTATTTTCCCTAAATGTAGCATTTGGCATTACAATGGTATCATAGCTATTTTTCCTACCAGCCTAATTTCTTTATGAAATTATTTGTTTGCACATTGAACTTTTATGCATTGTAGTGGTAGAGCGAGTAGGTACCTTTTGAGGTAAATCAAAAAGAAAAAAAATCCTTTTACGGGTTTTAGAGGGTGAAGACCTTCTATTAGTAACAATCTTAGATGATAACAAGGGAAAATAATGAAATCCCTAAGTTGAGGGTAGAAAGAAATATTGAATTGATGTTGGATATGTTAGCATAGATGCTCCACGAAATGGACAATAACATGAATACAACTTTTAAAAAAAAATTGAAGGGAGTACTTTAGGATCTAACAACAATAATTCCACACATAATGATGCTCAAAATATTGTCTTGGTTTCATCAACTAGGCCTTTTTAGCTTGCATTCCTTTTGAGAAAAGAAGCTTGACATACACAAGAGTTTTAGAGGATAAATATCAAATACCAATTATAGATAATATTACAATGTATTACATAGAATACCAAGATCTCCTAGAAGGGATAACTTCATAAAATTGAAGAAAGTGAGTAGGAATGACTTTAATATTGAATCAAGATTGTCAATTTCCCTTAGATATGTGCAATATGCATTGGGAAAGTTGAGATTCCCCACCTTCAATGGATCCATCAAATGCACAACCCATGTATGGGATAAAAATAGACATTGTGATGTGGGAAAAAGGGATCTAGGGCCTAAAACACACTACTTCCAACATCACAAAGAAAAGGAATAAAATTGATCTCAAAAGCCAACTTGGCCACTAACCTCAATGGAAGAGCCAAATGGTGGATCAATGTTTTAGTCCTTTGGGTGTGAATGTGTTGTGATTAATGATTAATTGGTTGTTAATTGATTTACTTTGATAATGCAATGATATATCTAGGTTAACTATAAAAATATAGTAAACTATTATGATTTTTGGAAAATACAAAACTAGAAACCAGAAATAGAGTGTAGAATAGAAGAGTCCAGACACAGAGGAACCTGGCATATAAATTTGAGCTTGAGATTATTGGACAAGGGCACTGGGTTTCCTATACTTGGAAGAAAATAATCAAAATCATATTTTAGACTCCTATTTCTCCCCACCTATAGATTCTTCTTCTCTAGACTCAATGTAAAAACTTTGTCTATCATTCATAAAATATACTTTTCCTAACTTGTTGACTTGTAGAGCTTGAATACTTGAATGAACAATTAGGTCTTCAATCCTCTTCAATTTTTCTTTAGATCTATAACCTTCACACAAGAAAGAGGGGGAAGGGTTGTGCCCTATAGGAGATTGCCTAAACAATTCCCATTTTGGTATTTCTACCTCCACAATGGCTATGATAATGTAAAAGATATCTTACCCTCGGTTAGGTAGAGGCTAAATGATAAACAAGTGATAAGTTGACGATTTTTGCAAATCACCACTCAAATCTGCATTCTTTGATGGATTGAAGTCATTGTACTCAGCACTTTCAAGGAGAAATGGATGTTTGATTTGAAGTCTTGTAAATGTTAGTACTCACAAAAAAAATAGAAATGAAACATAAACAAACTCACATGAAAACATCATGAATGGCTAACATGATGCATGACTAAAATATTGTTGCTATAATTATGCCCTTGAATTCTCTTTAGGATGCTCAATTATGCTCTCAATTTCCTTAGGATTTTTTTATGATTTCAAACATGACGAAAAATACTTGTATTTATATGCAATTATTTAATTTCTTGATAATTAATTATCGACAACCAATAAATGACATTGGATTTCTAAAAGTTAAAATGGTGATACCAACATCTTTGAATTGGGGCCAAAATAGCCTTGATAGGTGCACTAGGAACCCTAGTCCCAACCTATTTTGGGGCCTTAAGCATTGGTAAATAAACATTAACTCCTTAATCCGAATTCAACTTTTATTTTCCAAATATTATTAAAAATGAGAAAATTAAAGACACAATTGGGTCTAGGCACATGAGAGGGAGCTAAACCTAGTGTGAAATTGTCAACGGTGGCAATTTATAATGCTACAAACACAAAATTATCTCTTACACCCATGAATAAGGATGAAGCCATAGAGTTTTCTACATTGCATCTGGAGGGTACTATACATGAATGGTGGGTACCATAGAATGGTCACTAAAGGCCACAACTCCATCAACTCATATAATGATTTAAATATATTAATAATTTAAAGGTTCAAGATAAGATAGATCTTGATGTACACTTTAGGGAGCTATATTAGCTCAAGTAGTTTTGTTTAGTTGAGAATTATGTGAAAATTTATAAAAACTAGTTGTGATGGTGCTTGATGGTTCAAAGAAAATGTTAACAATGCTCTTCATTGAAGGACTTACTAAATCTCTTAGATGTTTGGTCAGGGACTTCAACCCACCTTCTCTCAAAGGAGCAATGAAGAAAGCCTTAGCTCTAGAGACAATTACTCCAAGGATTAGGTTCTTGAAAAAAGGCCTTCCCTCCCAAGAAGATCATTTGAAAAAAATTTGAACAATCTAAGGTAACCCCTCATAATAGGAATTGGAAGCAAGAAACAAATTGAGAGGAAAGAAACTATGCTTCTCTCATAAGGACCCTTGGTCAATAGGTCATAAATACTTGGAAAAAGGGAAAGCGCACTGCATTGAAGTAGTCTTGAAAGATGAGACAAGAGTTGAAGAACCTGAGCCACTAAGAAAAATGAATAATTAGAATTAGAGGTTGAAGAAGAAGATAAAATAAAGGATCAAGATGATGTTTTTGGAAGCATTCTTGCCAAGATTTTGGGGACACCAAGATACAATCTATTTAGAGCTTGAGGATTTTTGAAGGGACGGAGGGTCACCATACTTATTGACACTATTTACAATCATAATTTTACATATTAGGGACTAGTGGCCAGATGGGGCATCAAAACATGAGACTTTAAGGGTTTCAATGTGATAGTTGTCAATAGATTCTCCATTCAATACACCCAAAAAATATCCCAGCTAAACCAAAAATTATAGGTTATAAGGTAGAAAATTGAGCCCTTAGGAGTTTAATCCTTAGGGTTCAAAAGGGTTTTTTCCACAATGGGGGTTCCTTATCATAAATTCAAGACTAATTAGAATATGAGATTACCTTGCAACCTGAAAGATGAGCCAATCAATGCTAGGATCTAAATTTATGGACTTGAAAATGGATTTTCTATGAAATGAAATGATGCAACTAACTAATGATGGAAATGCTCTACTATGATGCAAAAATAGTAAATCTAGAAACTAGAAAACAAGTTTGATGTTCAGAAATAGATTGGGCAGAGTTTTGTGCACTCGTATAAATCTAGAGCTGATTTTAGGGGACAAAGTTGCCCAGGGTGATTATGTCTTGGTAGATAAATATAGAATTTGATTTCATAGTCCTTTGGAGTCTGATAAGATCCTTCTTCCATCTGGATCCCACTATCGGATCTTCATTGGATGCTGAGATAATTGAGTTTTTGTATCTTGTCAAATTGTAGGGTTTGAATGCAACAATGAGTAAATGATATTCAATATTCCTCTAAACATCTTTAAATCTGAAAATTTCACATTCAAAGAGAGAGTAAGGGTTGTTACATATAGGGGCTTGCCTTATTCAAACCCCGTGTTAGTGTTTCCACCTCCACAATGGAAATTTGATAAAAGAGAGAGATTATCCTTTTGATGGATAGAGGCTAAATGACAAATGAATGACATGAATCAACAATGGACTACAACTCACCACTCAAATATGATTTCCTTGAAGGATTGAAGGCATGCACATCACCTCAATTATAGTTTGGCTTGATTGCATGGAAGACGTACAAGGGTTAATCCTCACAAATAAAATGATAACATAAACATGAACAAACTCACATAAAACTTGACATGATGATTTAATGTTGAAATGTTGCAATAAATTTGATCTTGACTACTCTTGACTTGATAATGATTGCTTGATAATGATCTTTCTTCCAATATTTCCACTTTTTTCTTATTTTTTCTTATTAGATTTCAAATGGTGAAATAACCAGGTATTTATATGCAATTAATCTAATTCCCAAAAACTAAATCTCGAAAGCAAAATTTGAAATTTGAAATTCAAATAATAAAATGCCAAATCTGACATATTAAAATTTGGAGGCAAAATAGGAGAACCAATTCACCTAGGGAAACTTTTTCCTAGCCCTATTTTACGAGGTGTAAAGTGACGAGAGTAAAATATTAAATGTTTGATTTGGTTTTGTAAATGGGTTTTCTTGATAAATGTCCAAATGGGCCACATAATGCATAATTTATGACATTAGATGCACAAATAGGTCCATGCACTTAGGAGGGAGAAAAACATAGTGTATAATTTCCAATGGTGACAATTTACAACGTTGCAATAGGAGTATGGCATAAGGATAACATCTATGTCATCAATATTGGAGACACAAATATGGTTTTAGGAATTCAATGGCTACACTCACTAGGGGAAATCATAAAAAAATTATAAACCATGAAACTAAAATTCCAATCCAAAGGAAATGAGGTGGTTCTTTGTGGAATTTCAAATAGAACACCAAATATGGTATCAACAAAAATGATGGAAATCATTTTTAGTCATGGACAAGTGGATTGGGTGATGTATTGTTTAGTGTCAATGACAAAATATTCTCAAAGTAAGGGAGCATAATCAAAGGAGGTGTAAAATTTCCTTGATAATCATTGTAAGGTATTCAATACCTTCCTTTTGGAAAGCCACTTGATAGAGGTTTTGAGCATGTTATTGAGTTAGAGGATAGCTCCAAGCCTATTATCACCACTCCTTATCGCTACCCTAGATGACATAATGAGGAAACTAAAAAGATAATAAAGGATATATGAGAAATGGGACACACTAAACCCAACTTGAGCCCTTTTCTTCCTCTATACTCCTGGAAAAAAATAAGGATGACAATGAGAATGTGCATTCAGTACAAATCATAAAAATAATATTATAAAAAATTGGTACCCAATCCCTTAGATTGATGAGCTAATAGATGAACTCCATGGTGTTGTCTATTTATCAAGAATAGATGTCAAATTGGGCTACCATTAGATCTAAATCAAAGAGGAAGATATTCTTAAGATAAATTCCATTTGTCATTATATGCACTATAAATTTTTGGTCATGTTGTTTTTCTTGATAAATGCACTTGTAACTTTCTAGTTCTACATAAACTAGTTGTTCAATAAATAATTTTATATTGCATATAAATTACCAATAACAAAAAAAGTTATAACATAGGTCCCAAATCACTGTCTAATAAACCACACAAGGTCATTAGTGTACATCATAAAAGGTATCAGGTTTATATATTTGTCATGCAAGGCCTTCATACAATAGCGATCTAGACTAGACCATGTAAGTAGGGCATAACAGTATATGCATTACAAAATTCACAATAGTATACTTAACATAGTCATGTCTAAAAATCAATACTTTCACTGTATCTATCAATGTCATTCCACCCAATTGGTGCATCAATCTTAGACATGCCTTCATCTTTTCTCACTACCTTTATTATGAAATCTACTCCTTGGTTTACATAGGGCCTTGGTCATCCCTAGAATCCACTATCTCTCTACAATGTCCATTATATATTTCTTGTTATGTTTCTTTTGAAATTATAGGTAGCCTCTCAAAAAGGGTATCTTATCTTCTTTGTTGAATGTTCAATGCCATGCATACTTAATTTATTCTTTATTGACATCCACCTTACTATTCTTCGGTAACTTGAGGAATTTATCTTTCAATATCTCCATTGTAACTATAACCTACACAAAAATATTATGATAAATAAGTCTTCTATCAGACTCAATAAGTGCTCTCTTTCTACCTTGGAACCATTCCCAATTTCTATATTTCCAAAGGAACCAAGTTTTTTTAAAAGATAACTAAAGCCAAAAAAGATTAAAGGATTTATCTAAACCTTCCAGAACACCAAGACTATTTTCCTACCATTTGACAATACCCAAATACCCCCAACCCTCGGTCTACATAGAAAAGGTTTTAGATCTCTCTAGCATAAAAACATTCAAAATATATATGCATAATAGCTTTAGGCTTCCTACATAAAGAAAACACATTGATGCTAGAGGTGTCAAATACAGGTTTTCATTGATGTCAAAGGTGTGTATGGTTGTCAAAGGAGATATGGTTAGAGGTGGCACTATCTTTTCAGGAGTTGTACTATCACACCTTTATGTGTTGGTAATTGTACTGTCATATCATTTTGAGTTCAAAAAATATATGTTGGTAGCTATATTGAAAAAAGAAGTTGAGGAGTGTCTATGTTTCAGAAGTATGTTGTGTAGAATCAATTGTATCATTCTTGGATATTGGGAGATATGTGTGAATTGCACTAACTGTTGTATGATTGCAATATAATGCATTCATCCATTCACTATGATAGAGGTGATTCAAAAGACTATACCAAAATGAACTTTAGTTCAGTGTTTCTCAGGTCTCCTTTCTAGAGGAATTATTGGCTCTACAATTTGAGAGGAGAGTATGTCTACACATGTTCTATCATATTCCAAAGTTTTCAGAAGTTATGTTCAATGTGCAAAAAATATTGAAGTGATAGAAGGTTCTTTGTGCATGTTTGTTAATCAGTTTGTGTTCCAGAATTATGCGGCAAAAACTAGTAGTGTGTGTCATTCAAATTTAGCATGAGGAGTCAAGATAGGGCATATTTAAGGTTCCTATAGAAGTGCAAGGCATCATGTTATTTTGGCAGCAATAAAATTTGAATTAGGACCGATCTACTACATGTTTCATGTTATTGTTGAATAAGTAGAATATTGAGAGGGGGGTTAATCAATGTTTCGTTGGCCAAATTAATTATTAACCATCTAATTATCAATCCACATCTAAATGCAATAGTGAACCAAAACATAAAAGAGATCATAACACATTGACACCAATATTTTTACGTGGAAAACCCAAAATGGGAAAAACCACGGTGAGGATTAGCTCACAATATATTATAACTGATTATATGATATTACATGGCTCACTGCCAGGACTCACTGTCCTTGAAAAGGCTCACAAATTGAATACAAAAAGTGGCTTATTTCCAAAGTACAAAAGATGTGGCTCACTGCCAAAATGAACTGAAGAAGTGTACCTACAAAATGTTGAAAGAAGTTTTGATTATGCTCTGGTAATATCGAAAAAATTCTTCGGTTCCTGGTATACAAACACTATCAGTAACTTTGCACTATTACACTTGTTACATTACTTGCATATCATCTCTTCTCGCTTTCATCACTTTGACCATCATAAATATATACATAGGCATAACTTCCTTTATCAATTAGGTTGGCCTAATTGAGGGGATACTCAAAATACAAAAGTCTTGTTGGCTTAATACAAAATTCCTTTTGACACACAAAAAAAAACGTGTTAACCAAGCATTAGGTCAACTCAGACCTAAAGAGTAAAACGTAAAAGATAAACATTGTCGTCCAAAAGAACATAAAATTTCTATCATCAAGATAGTTCAACCAGATCACAAAAACATGCTGAAAAAATTGTTTATACCTATAACTGACATTCCTGATCAACATATCAAAGACATTGAGATCCCTTTTACTACGAAGATTTCTAGATCAAGATACCAGATCGGTATGGATGTATTAATTACATAGTCAGTTACCAACCAATGTTGGCATCAATGACAACAAATCCAGAGGGCACCTTCTTCATTCTTCCAACAGTATTATTGCAATATCATGCATGCATCCATTCACTATGATAGAGGTGATTCGAAAGACTATACCAGAATGAACTTTAGTTCAGTGTTTCTCAGGTCTCCTTTCTAGAGGCATTATTGGCTCTACAATTTGAGAGGACAATATGTCTACACATGTTCTATCATATTCCAAGGTTTTCAAAAGTTATGTTCAACATGCAAAAAATATTGAAGTGATAGAAGACTCTTTGTGCATTTCTATTAATCAGTTTGTGTTCTAGAATTGTGCGGTGACAACTAGTAGCGTGTGTCATTCAAATTTAGCATGAGGAGTCAAGATAGGGCCTATTTAAGGTTCCTATAGAAGTGTGGAAGAGTGTGTGTATCCATTTCAGAAGTGTATGAGATATGTTTAGCTACAATTAAAGGTCCACTTGAGCTTTGTTTATGTAATCTGGTAGGACTAGTGTTCTACTTGTAGAGCTAGTTCTTAGTTCATTGTATTGGGTATTGGTGCCTCTTGTAGGTTGGCTCCTACAAGTATAATTGGGGATTGGTGTCTCTAGTAGGTTGGTGCCTACTTCATATTATAAAATTCACTTGTTATATTCCTACTTTGTGAGGCTAGATTTGGAAAATAGTTCCAAACAAATATTCTCACCATGGTTTTTCACATTATAGCTTCCCATGTATACCTAGTGTTCTCTTGTGTGGATGTGTGTATTCATGATAAGTGATTGATTAGTAGTTGTAAAAATACAAGTTTTATGTTTAGATATTTATGTTGAAGTTAAGAGTTTTAAATTGATTAGATCTATCGATTCACCCTCCTCTCAATAGATTATTCCCCTTTCAAGAGGAATTTATAGAACAAGGAATTTTGTGTAGAATAGAAACTATTTAAGACACATATTCTTCAGTTCTAACACATTGGACCATAAAAACTTAAAAATATTTCAAGGTTCCAACTTATGTTCGGGTGCTTGGTCATGTCCAAGGTTTCACCCAAAGATTTATATACAAGCTTGGGCTTTACTTTATGCAATGAAGTACCATCAATCCATTTGAGTATGTTTAAAATATAATTGTTTGAATCATACAGTGTAAGAAATTGGGGGACCTTACATGATTCCCTTAGAATAAAATATGTTCTCCAATGAGATGGAGGCAATTCAAAATTTATACTAAGGGAAGCCAATGTTTACAATTGATTGTTACAAATAATAGTTTTAGAATATTTAATTCATTTCTTGAGCCAATATTTTGTAGAGCATCCTTATAATAAGGAAATAAGTTTTTCTTTATTATATAATTTCCACCAAATTGATCTAGAGGGGCATATTTTGTTCCTGCGGTTATCCATAGAATCACAATTTATGACCAGTATTCTAACTTGCTCCTAGTATTTCCATAAGCTTTTAAACACATTTGATCCAACAGGAGAAATAGGGAATTTTACGAACAATGTCATAGAGTGGAAGAAAATTCCAAGTTTTGGGCTATCTTGGAATTGCTAGTTGTATATTATTTCTCACTAGAATCTTCCAGGGCTCATTTCCTTTCAAGGATTTGAGATTCCATTTGATAGCAAGGGATATGCCCTACTTTTTTAAATATTTCAAGCCTAATCCTCCTAGTTTATTTAAAAATTACTAATCCCACTTCTCTGTATGTTTCTTCTTGTTTCCTTTACCATCGTACCAAAGAAATTGTCTGATTTTATTTAGTATTTCATTTATTTGATAACTAAAAAATTACCAAATAGAGGAGTAGTAGATATTGTAGGATGATATAATTTTTTGACAAACTTGAACTTTTCCTACCAATGATCGGTATTGTGTATTCCATTTACCTAGCTTATTTTCTATTTTATCTTTATCTAATCCCACATATCTTTCAAGCATGGATTTACAACAAAAGGAATACCCAAGTATCTAAACTATTTGTTTGGTCCTCCCCATTAGAATTCATATTTAGCAAACCACTCAGGGGGTATTTTCCCAACTAAGCATTATAGATTTTACCATAGATAGTTTTGCTCCAAATTCTACATAAAACAAGTTTAGGTTCTACATTATATTATGAAAATTTTCTTCTACTAATTTAATAAATAGGGCAGTATCATCTACACATTGAATATTTAGGATGTATTCATTGTTAGGGAAGGGAATTCCTCTAATATTGGGGCTTATAGTTGAGTCTCTTAGGAGGTAGACTAGTGCCTCTAATGCAATTACAAACAGTGTATGGGAAAGCGGATACCCCTACCTTATAGATATTTACAAGAGAAATTATTTAGATAATGACCCATTTACATCCACTTGATCAACAATATCTTTGACTAATGTGCAAACCATATGACAAAAACCATTTGTGAATCCAAAATCTTCAAGGTTCATCATAATAAAGGTATATTCAACCCTATCATAGACCTTTTCAAAATCAAGTAAGAATATACATGTATTCTAATTGAAGTATCTAGCCCATTCCATAACCTCCCAACTAGTTAGGAGATTCTCCAAAATATATCTTCCTTTAATGAAACTAGTTTGAGTGTTGTCGATAAATGAACAAAGGATGACAACCAATCTCAAGGCCAAGATTTTTCATAGAATATTACAAGATACATTGAGTAGAGTAATAGGCCTCCAATTGTTTATTAGGGATGTATCTCCTTCTTTAGGTAGTAGCTTGATTATACCTTTTTTTTGTGTTACTTCCTAAATATCCTCTATAGATGTCTTAAGTGTAAAATTATAGTAGAACATCACACACTAATTCAATATTATTTTTGTAGAATTTTATAGGTAAGCTATCCACCTTTGGATACTTATCATTTTTAGCAACTGAATGGATTTTATAATTTCCTCTTTAGACACCTTTCTACCCAACATTTCTACATTTTCTTTTGATATTTTTTTAGGTATTAAAGCTTTGTATAGGCTTCTAGCATTGTGACTCTGTAAGTTATCCCCTTTAGAAGTAAAGAGGTCTTTATAAAAGAAATAGAATTTATTTTCATATCATTTGGGTCACTTAAGAGATTGTTCTCAGCCAATACATTTCCAACTTTTTCATTTATACTTTTTCCTTAATAAATTTAAAGAAAAAATTAGATCATTTGTCCCCATTACTTAACCAATTCATATTTTCCCTTACCATTAATCCTTGGGTTTTATTATCTTGTAGACTCCTCAATGAGTCCTTAATAGGTATTAGTTCCTCATTTAGTTCTATATTCTCAAGGTCATTCTACATTTCAATTTCCACTTTGAATAGTTTCTCTTGAAGATCATTTTTAATCTTCCTACTGTCCAAGGCTCTTCTTTTACCATTAGTTTGATATATAACTATCCATGATTTAACATTACTATTCCATTTATCAATTATTGAATTGTATTTTAACATCCAAGTAAAAATGGCTTCATTACAATCCTCAACTTTTAGCAGAGAGGTTTTCAAAAGAAATTTATTCTTTTCTACAATCTTTAGGTCTTTCTTTTGCTATTAATATTTTAACAATGAGAGGATGATCCAGTCAAATAGAGAGTAGGGATGAACTCTTACCCTACTCATTTGATCAAAACCGAAGAAGTCCCTATTAACATAAAATCTATCTATCCTACAATATATTCTCTTATTCGCTTTTTGTGAGTTACACCAAGTGAACCAAATAGTTTTACATTCTTGTTTTTAATCCTTGAAGAGGATCAAAGAGATTGAATTTATGCTTCATTCTATACCAAAAATATTTCATTTCCTTTCCACTGCATGTCTATTCCACCATTTATTTTCTATCTTCATTTTTCTCAATCATATTGAAGTCTCCCCACAATCCATGGGATGTCTTGAAGATTATTCATCCATTTCCACATCTCAATCCTATCCCTATATTCATTAGGAGCATAGATTGAGCAAAGACCAAATATCATGTTCTCCTTTTCAATAAAAATCATATTGCCCTATTGCATGGAGACACTCCATATTCAGTCACAAATTGATCCCACTTATTAGACAACAAGATGTTTGAACCCCCCTTACCTTTTTTATGCTCTATAAAGAAATGAGAAGAATCTTTCCATATAAATTTGAGGTTGGTTTCTAAATTAAAGTTAACAACCTTTACTTCTTGAAACAATACAACATCTTTATTTATGTAAAGATTTGGGTAACTTCTAACAATGTACTTCCTATCAAGGGATTCAAGTTCACTAATATTCAAACTAGTGCACTTAAATATCAATATCAATTATCATTTGAGAGTCTTCCTTGTAATTCCTAAATCTATCAAAGCATTTAGGAATTCTATCTTCTTTATCTTTTCTCTATGTGCAAGGTTCAACCTCTTCTTTAGTCCTATTTTTTCTCTTTTCCCTTTCTACGTTTATCCATCCATTTACCAATTGGAGGGCACCCTTTTCCCTTGACAAAGTATTTTCACTAGATATGGGACAAGCTTCTAATTTGACATGACTATTCCTTTCTATGGTCTCCTCATTTTCCAAATACCTTATAATCCCTACTAGATCCTCTCTTTTTTCCACATCACCCATTTAAAATTTAATAGAAAACCTTTTATTGTGCTTGTCTAATACTAACACCTAGGAAATTTCCTTTTGTCCAAGATTAGAATTAGGCAAGGGAAACATAATGGAAATATTCTCGCCATTATGCTTTGCATGTTCTTTCTCCTTGAATTCCTCTTTTCTATTATTAAAATTATTACCCCTCTACTTATTTTTGTCTAAGGCTAACCCTTGCACATCTTTCTTTTGTCCAAGTTTAGGATTAGGAAAAACTAGTGTTAGAGTAAAGGTTTTAACTTAATTATGTTAATTAAGTTACCTTTATTCCTCTCTTAAAATTTCACTTTAGTTTGCATATTGTGACATAAGCGACGCCTCTCAGCCCGCTGGCCGCCCTTAGCACCAACGTCGGTCCTATGGGGAAGCAAGGGCTCTACCCCAGCTCTGGTCCGCTAGCCCCTTGGTTGGCCACATGACCAGGGGCCAAAGAATGTTTAGCCCTTGAGGGTTGTATGAAGATTTTTTAAGCCTTTTTGAGCATCCTTCAGTCAAACGGGAGTATCTTGCACGTTTTTGCTCTGATTTTCCAACGAAAATAGGCATCGGAAAGCTAGTTTTGAGCCCATTCTAATGGTGGAGGATTTATTTCAAAAAAATTCAGTTTGCATGCCTTTTTTTGCAGTCAAAGACAGACGTTGATTTTTGCACTCTGGGGGGCATAACTTTCATATTTTTGCTCTATTTTTTGAAAACGAATAGGCATCAGAAAGCTCTTCTCACGCTCTATTCAGATCTACTATTATTTTTTCAGAAAAATTACCAGGTACACAAGATTTATCTGAAACATTTTTTTTCTTTTTCCTGCTTTTCGCTGAAAAATCACTACTGGGGTTTGGTTTCTTGCATTGTGGGGGGAGTTTTTTTCTTGCTTTCTGTCATTTACTTTAGAAAACCAAAAAATATTCACATTAAAAATTCATTAAACCTCTCCAAACATGGCTGGAAACTCTTCTTCTATTGAACTTCTCACACCTCATAACTGCCATACATGGAAGGCATTCATGACTCATCTTCTCAGATCAAAGGGGTTGTGGTCTTGTTTATATATGGTTCAGCTAGTTTTGACATGACCATTTGAGGTGATGCAACATAGAAATAAGATGGATGATACTATGGGTTTGATTTCCTTACATGTTTCAAATAGCTTGTTGTTTCATCTTGATGGGTGTAACAGTCCTCTTGAAATGTTGACCAAGTTCAATGATTTATTTGGTACCATCAATCAGTTTCGTGCACTACAAATTGAGGTATAGTTGACTTCACTTGTACCTGATTCTTTTCCCTCCATTGAGGACTTTCTAATGAAATTCAAACAACAGAGATCTCTTCTACAGGGTTGTGGTAAGCTTAAGACTGACACAAAGTGTATTTACTTGATTTTGTCAAAGCTTCGTGGGAACTTTTAGATATTCTCATCTACCTTCCATTCCACTATGGATGCCTTAGGTGCACGCTTTACCATGCCTAATTTTGAGGTGTTTTGTGATCAATTGACATGAGAGCAGGCCAAGATATCACAGTTGGATGCTCTCACAGGATCACAACACCAAGAATTGGTAGTACAGTCATCTCAGGGGAAGTAGAAGCAGAAGCAGAAATAGAAACCAAAGACCACAGAGCATCGGAAGGATTCTAGTTCACATAACACCTCTCATTCACCTTCTCCTAAGGGGGAATCATCGAAGAAATACATACCTAAGTGTGCTTATTGTACTAAGCTAGGACATGATGAGTCCAAGTGTTATGAGAAGAAGATAGATGGATATGCAAAACAGGTTTCAGATTTGACAACTCTTCTTGAGAGGAACCATATTCATCACTCTTCTTCATCTACATCAGGCAGGTCTTCTTCTTCACCATCATTCTAGATAGATGGAAAAGCCCCACATAAAGGTCATGCATTATGTGCAACCGCCAGTTCACATTCATCTAGATGGCTACTGGATTTAGGTATTTCACACCATATGGCATCTTCTCAGGACATGTTGTCATCTTTTGAGGTTGCATCCTCACCACACATATTGATGGGTAATAACACTTATATGAGTGTATGTGGGAAAGGTTTTATCAAAATTGATGATGGTACATTCAATGATATACTATGTATACCATATTTTTTCACTAACCTTCTCTCCATCTATCAGATCGCTCACAATGGGATAGGGAATACAGTTGAGTTCACACCTGATTCAGTGCACATCAGAGGCATTCAGACTAGCAACATTGTTGCAATAGGGATAGTTGATCATTCTTCCCAATTGTATGCATTCACAAACATTGCTCCACCATCTCCACTATCTAAGTATCCCTCTCTTTCTACAAGAGAGCATGCAGTATCTGAGGATAAGTTTGGTCGCTTGAACTTATGTTTTCTTCCATTTGTTCATGAGACTAGTGTTGAGGCTTCTACACCTCTACCTCTTGTTGAGATCACATCTGTTCAATAGGATTCCTCTTCAGTTGTGCCTGACATTGTAGCTCCACTCATCGAGCCATCAAGTGCAGTTGTTGAGGCCATATTAGAGGATGTTCCTATCCTCACAGATGACAGATTCAACACACCTGTTATTCCTTCTTTATTGAAGATTCCATTTCAGGATCATCTTGAGTTGTTTGATTCACCATTATGTTATTCAGACACTCATGCTACAGTTCATTTCTTTAGTGAACATCATCCAAGACTTCCATTTTCACCTCACATCCAAGGATTTCCTCTTTCTCAACCGTTGGATTTGTTTCTTCCTTCGAGGAGACACATTGGTTTGATCATTGGCACAAGTTTCATTCTGGGGGGGTTTTGGAGTATCCATTCTCTCTCATGGGGGGGTATCTGATTATATATATGCATATTTTCTTGAGAGAGTCTCTTGAGACATTCCATTTGTACTTTATTTTTGCATCTCTTTTAGGAGAGGAGTTTTTCCCCATGTGGTTTTCTCCTTTACTCTGCTTTATACAGATTTGGTTGTATTTGGGTACCTGATCAAGCCTAGTTTCCGAGACCCTTGTTTGCTTTCATGCATTGTAGTTACATTTTTCTTTCTTGCACATGTTTGTAGCTGCACTCTTGCTCATCTTAAGGGGGGGTATTAGATTAAAGGTTTTAACTTAATTATGTTAATTAAGTTACCTTTATTCCTCTCTTAAGATTTCACTTTAGTTTGCATATTGTGACATTTAATAATTATATTAATTATTAAATATCTTCCTATTAGGGTTACTTTTAGGTTTGAATGATCTCCTTTCTTAAGGATTGATCCATTGTATATTTTCAATTCAATTATTCTATTAATACAATCTCTCATATTACAGAGCTTCAAACCCTTAGTTTTTTTTTCCTCCATTCTCTTCCCTGTAACAGGTATCTCTTTGCATGCAGGTGTTCTTGGGCTTTGAAGTTTTTTTTGTCAACTTCTACAACTAGCACAATGGGGTTTTTCCTTTCTTTACATTCTAAACTCATATTACTAATGTTTAGAAAATCATCTGTATATTTCAACTCTTTTTCTTTTTCACTTTTGGCTTCATATTCTTGTATTATGTTCATAACCTTAAAGTTTATCTTATGCATGTTCATGCTATAAGGGTTTTTTTCAACTTACCTTATTGATTCATCCACCTTATTTCCAATGTCACCCATAATTTTAGCCTCCATATTAGACATGGGCTTTGTGTCCTTTGAAAGCTTATGTTTTATTTCAACTACTTTTTTTTTTTTTTTTTTGGTTTGATCAATCCTATTTTTAATCTTTTCTAAGACTATTGCCTGTGCATTTTTCTTAATCCTAGGGTTATTGTTGGGCATAATGTGTAATGAAATAACTTGCACAATAGAGGAATATGATAGAAAGTATGCTACAAATAATTGATAATAAGTGAGAATAACAATCCACTTCAAGGGGGCAAAGCTCCAAATATCTCCAATGAGAACACAATTCACAATCTAATGATGAAATAAGACTCATAGACTCCTATATATACCTTATTTATGCCGAGGATATCACCCAGGATGACTTAGATAGTTGTATATAATCCCTGGGAAAACCTTATTAACTAAATAATAATAATATAATAATATGACTTAATTAGGAGTTAAGATATCCACAAGTTGACTATCCATAACCCAATGTACTCTAAAATTAAGGGTGTAGCATTCCCCCCTCTTTAGAGAAGAATTTTCCTCAACGCTAATCAATTTTGGATACTTTTTAATGAACTCCTCATCCTCCCATGTGCCATCTTCAATTGGTAAATTCTTCCATTGGATGAGATATTGATTGAGTGATATGGTCTATAGCTTCCTTGTGTATTTATAAATAATAAACTCTAGTTCCAATATGATTCTTCCTTCTTCATCAAGCTCTGATAATATTGTCTGAGTAGGTATATTATTCCCAATTACATTCTTCAAACAATAAACATGAAAAACTTGATGTTTCTTTATTGTTGATGGAAATTCAAGCTTGTAGGAAACACTACCTATCTTCTACATGATTTGATATGGACCATAATATTTTGGAGACAACTTGTTATTCTTTGACTGTTGCTTTAGTGACATTTTCTTATAAGATTACAATCTCAAGAAAATCCAATCTCCAACTCCAAAAAATCTTTCACTATGACATTGGTTTGCCTATTGCTTCATTCAATTTTGTGTCATGGATATATTCTCTTTAAGTACTTCTTGTTGATATATTGCTTCATTCTATTTTGTGTCATGGATATATTCTTTGAAAGTACTTGTTGATGAATCATGTAGTCCTCAACAACTTGAACTCTTGGTGACACCTTCAATGATATGTAATGGAAGGATGATGATATCCATAAAATGCCATAAATGGAGACATTTTTGATGAACTACAGAAGGAAGTGTTATACCACCATTCTACTAGTGGTATCCAATCTACCCATTGAGACTATTTATCTGAAGTGAAACAACATAGATATCCTGCCAAACACTTATTAACAACATTTGTTTGCCCATTGGATTGAGGATGGTATGAAAAACTCTGAGCTAATTGAGTACCCAAAAAATTGAATAAATTTGTCCAAAAGTTACTCATAAAGATAGGATCATGTTCACTAATAAAAACCTTAGGTATACCATGTGGCTTTTGAATATTCTCCAAAAAATATTTTTCCACTATACTTTCTATAAAAGGATGTGATGAAGCAATAAAATATGCATATTTAGTGAGGTGATCCATTATTGCCATGATGATATTCTTACCATTAGATTTTAGAAGCCCTATGATGAAGTCCATGGATACCTCTTCCCAATGTTGGCTAGGAATAAATAAGGGTTGCAAGAGACCATGTGTCTTAATTGACTCCCCTTTATTGCTTTGACAAACCAAACATTTTGACACAAATTTTTGAACATCCCCTTTTAGCCCTTCCCAAAAGAATTCTTTCTTGACCCGATGACATGTCTTCAAAAATCTTGAATGAACACCCACTAGAGACTCATGAAGCTCTGTGAGAATCTTTTGTTTGAGAGAGGAATTCTTCCAAAGATACAATCACTCTTTATACCACAAAGTATCTCCCTTCCAATAAAACTTATATAAACTACTAGGATCACTCTATAATTGTTGAATGAGATTACTTATACCAACATCATTCTAGAACTCAAATTTGGGTTCTACTACATAATCTTCTTGTAATATTGAAAGGGAACATAATAAATCTTCATCCTTCTCGTCCTTGATAGTGCATCATTTAATTGATGTCTCTCAAAAGCAATGGGTCGACCCTTTTGCATGAGAACTACACCTATACCATTTCCTGAAGCATCACATTCCACAATAAAATCCTTGGTTAAATTTGGAGCGGTAAGAACTAGAGTTGTACACATAGCCTCCTTCAACATTTCAAATGATACATTAACAAATTCATTCCAGTGAAAAGACTCATTCAATAAAGTTGCGAGGGGTACTACTATATGGCCATAATTCTTCACAAATATTTTATAGTATCCAATAAATCCCATGAATCTCCTCAATTTCTTAATGGTTTTGGGAATAATCCATTCCATGATAGCATTAATTTTGTTAGGATCCACCTTTACCCCTTCATGTGAAACTATATGTCTCAAGTACTCCACCTCATTTAGATAAAAATCACACTTGGATGACTTAGCATAGAGTTTATGATCTTTAATAACTTGTAATACTTGATCTAAATGTTGCAAGTGTTCTTTCCATGTCTTTCTATAAATCAATATATCATCAAAGAACACTAATACAAACTTCCTAAATTTTTTATTAAATATGGAATTCATTAAACTTTTAAATGTTGATGGTGCATTGGTAAGACCAAATGAAATCACCAAAAACTCATAATGACCCTCATGAGTCCTAAATATTGTCTTACAAATACCATCTTCCTTAATTTGAATTTGGTGATAACCTGATCTAAGATCTAACTTTGTAAAATACATATCTCCATTCAATTCATCTATAAAATCATCAATGAATGGAATAGGGAACTTATCTTTGATGGTGTACATGTTGAGAACTCTATAGTACGAGAACATGCGCCAAGTTTCATCCTTCTTTTGCACCATCACCATGGGTGAGGAGTAAGCACTTTGGATATGCCTGATAATTCCTGCCTCTAACATCTCCTCAACTATATTTTCTATCTCACTATTTTGTGTATGTGGGTACTTGTAAAGCTTGATTTTGGGTGGTTGGATCCTTGTAACTAGTTGTACAACATGATCATGATCCCTCTTAGGAGGAATTCCTTTAGGAATATCTCCAAAAACCACTAAGTGATGTTCAATTATTTCTTGTAAATATGGATGGGTGGGAGCATTAGATTGAGAGACCTCTAATGAACATAACTAGGCCACAAATCCATCAACTCCTTTCTTAAGCAACCTTTTCATTTGATGAGAGATTACCATTTGTGGGCCTTTTTTCCTCTTAGCTCTACTATCTTTCCTTTTGATTGAAATCTCATGAATAATTCTTTGAAGTGTTGCAAGTATGAATGAGTATGGTGGTGTTGTCATTAATGTTGTCATTGATGTCAACACAGTTCAGGTTGTTGCAGTGAAAAGGAATCATGTGATTGCAGGTGGTACTTGTATGGTTGAGATACTATAGAGATGTTGTGAGTAAATGGAGCTATCTTTATGATGTTGCAAGTGTGTTGATATGATGAGTTATCTTGAGTGCTTTTGAGAAAATTAATAAACAGTGAAGTCAGAGTTGTGTGTGTTCTGAATGTTCTCTGCATTTTTCTGTGTTGATCCTATACTTGTGCAGATTTGTAGTGTTTTTTATGGGAATCCTTGGGTGATATATCCTGAGTTATAGCTTCTTGGTTAATGAAGAGTGAAAGTTGTGTTCATCATTCTATGAACTAGTCTGGTAGACTTGTTTTTTTGTGGAATGGGAGAAATGTTTCTACTTCGTAGTCCTCAATGGTTTGTCTCAGATCTTACGGATCCAGAAGAAGGTTGATAATGATGTTATCTATGTTTTGGAAAAAGTGTTTGTGGATTGGTGCTCCAGAAGACTAGTTCCAGAGCTACTATATGTGTCTACACAGTCCGATTGGACTGTTGGAAAGTTTTTTGTGTATGGAAGTTGTTATAGTTGCTACAGACGAATCTAAAGCTATCTAAGAGGTGTTCCAGTGTTTGGTGAAGTGTGTTATGTGATCCACATGTTATCATCTTGTTGTGGATGTGTGTACTTCAAATTTCATTGGTGTTTTCATTAGGTTTGGCCGACTTGGTGTCTACACACTACACAAAGGATAAGTATCAATTAAGGAAGTGTGTGATTGATACAAGATGTTGTTTTGGGTTCTGGTTAACTATGTATTTGGTCCACTCTCATTCTTATCCACCGTGGGAATGTTGAGTTACCGACCTAGTTTGAATTTTCAAAATGAAGAATGTGTAGCCGACCTTGGAGAAATTTTCCAAGATTGAAGACGGTATAAATACAAGTCAAGATGTTGTGAATTAGAAGATAGGCATGACAAGTGCGAACAAGTGAAATAAGTAGAGTGTGCGAAAGTGAATCAAGGTAGCAGTACTTTAATCTGTTAGAATCCTTAAAATAATGAGCCGATGGTGTTTACAATTCTTTGTTCAAGGTTGTGAATGTGTGGAGCTTGTAGTGGTGGATTTTCTATAGGCAGTGAGCATCCCTTCTAGATAGTGAGTCCTATCTATAGCTAGTGAGCCTTATATCCGAACAATGAGTTCTATCTTAGGTAGTGAGCCCTTTAGTAGTGAGCATTTGTATCTAGTTTTGCATTACTATTATATTGTGATTTAATCCTCATAATTGTTTTTCCCCCATTGGGTTTTCCACGTAAATTTGGTGTCTTTCGTGTTGACATTGCTTTATGTTATGTGCATTTCATGCTCATACTTAATAACATATTAAAATGGATGTGGAGTTAGTAATTGTTTAAGATTTGTGAATGAGATTGGTGACATTGATTCACCCCCCACTCTCAGTTGTCTTGTGCATTTCAACAATTGGTATTAGAGCTTTGGTTCCTCAGAGAAGAGCTTAACCACTTGAGGAAGATCTGATGGTGCACAAGTGGTCAATCCCTGTGTTTGATGGAGCTGACTACAATGAATGGAAAGTACAGATGAGAGATTACCTAATCTCCCTTGGTTTCAAAACTTGGAAAGTTGTTGAGACAAAATATGTTGATTTGGCTAGTGGTCCTTCTTCTACATATGAGATTTCTTCCTATGAGGAAAATGAAAAACTAAGGTTTGCAATCTATAGTGCTTTATCTAAGATTGAGTGGATAAAAGTTATTTCATTAGGCACTACTTATGAAGTATGGGAAAATTTTAAAGATATCTATGAAGGAAATTATAGAGTCAAATTATCAAAGAAGCTAACAACAAAGCACAGATATGAGAACTTGAAAATGGAAGATGGTGAATACATTGCAAGATAATTTTAGAGGGTTGATATTGTAGCAAATGAAGTCAAAAATCAAGGTGGCACTCTAACAAATGAAGATGTAATAGAGAAGATTTTGATGAACCTACCAGAGAGTTATAATGACAAGGTCTCAGTTATTGAGGAAGTGTATGATCCAAAGAAATTCACTAAAGAACAACTATTTGGCACCTTGACCACATTTGAAATGAAGAAGTTTGGAAAAGAAAAGGAGAAAACAAAAACAACCTTCAAAGCCACTAAGACAGAAGATGATCCAGATAGTGAAAGTTCAGAGGAGTTGGAAGCAAACTTTACAAGGAAATTAAAGAAAGGTACCGATATGTACAAAGGTATGTTACCCTTTAAATTTTTTAGTTGTGGAAATATTGGTCACTATGCTTCAAGATGTCCAAATGGAGCCATACACAAGAACAGAGATAATAAAGACAAAAAGGACAAAAATTTCAAGAAATTGTATTATGTTAGGGAAGATGCTAGAATTTCTAATGATGAATCTAATTTTGAGGATGATAAAGATGAATGCTTGTTTCTATCCTTGGAGAATAAATCTATGTCTACTAACTATGTAATATGTGCAAGGGAATGTGGTCTGGAGAACAAGAAGGATGAGATGGAAGGTACTATGGTTACCTCCTTTCATGCTAGACAAGACGAAGATTATTGGGTAATTGACAATGGATGTTCAAACCATATGACCAGAGACAAAATTAAGTTCACTAAAATTGAAAAGTATGATGGAGGATTAGCGATGTTTAGAGATGACTCTGGTGCAAATATTGTTGGAAAAGGAACAATTAGTTTTGATGGAAAACATAGTACTAATGATGTCTATTATGTTAAGGATTTAAGGCATAATATTTTGAGTGTTGGAAAAATGTGTAGCAAAGGGTTTAAGCTTTTTTTTCAGGATAATACCTGTGAGATGAGAAAAGGGTCTGAAATTGTGGTGGTTGGAGGAAGAGGAACGCATGGAAACATTTATCATCTCGAGTGGTGATGGAAACTGTTTTGTGTCTCAATTTAATGAAAGTTGGCTATGGCATAAGAGGATGGGACATGTAAAATCTGACAATCTCATCAAGATCAGTTCAAGAGAAGTTGTCAAGGATCTGCCTAAAATTACAAAGCCTACCAATACTATTTGCAGAAGTTGTCAATTAGGAAAACAAACAAGATGCAATTTTAAAGGAAAAGAACAATCATCTACCAGAATGTTGGAATTGATTCATATAGAGCTCTATGGTCCCACAAGAACAGGAAGTCTTAATGGTTACTTTTCTTAGGGAAAAATCTCAAGCTCTAGATAGATTCAAAGTGTTCAAGGCAAGGGTAGAGAATGAAGTGAACTTGATAATCAAACATTTAAGGTTTTATAGAGGTGGAGAATTCACGTCCAGTGAGTTCAATATATTTTGTGAAGAGCGTGGTATAAAGAGACATTTTTCTGCTCCTAGAACTCCTCAACAAAATGGAGTTGTAGACAGGAAGAACCGAATTTTTCAAGAGGTTACAAGGACTATGATGAAAGAGGAAAATATACCTGATGCATACTAGAGAGAAGCAATCCACACTTTTGTTTATATTTTTAACAGATTTCATATCAGAGGCAATAGCACAAAGACCCCTTATGAACTATGGACTGGCAAGATTCCTACTATTAAGTACTTTAAGGAATTTGGAAGTAGATGTTATATAGAATAGATGATGATAACTTTGGAAAGTTTGATGCAAAATGTGATGAAGGTATTTTCCTTGGATATTCAACTAATATAAAAGCATACAGGTGCTTCAATAAAAGAATGAGAAAGATAGTTGAAAGTGCAAATGTAAAATTTGATGAAGATATGCATAGAGCAATTGAAATAAGTGAATTTGAACCAAATGAACCTATCTACAGACAAGTACAAGAAGAGAATGAGGAAGAAAAGGAGTAGATTGAAGAAGAAGAAGAAGAGAATCTTGAACCTGCTCCTAAGAATCCTAAGTATGTACAAAAGAATCATCCAGAAGAAAATATAATTGGAGATAAAAGTGAAGGTGTAAAGACAAGAAGCAAAGTGATAGCAACCGAGGTAAATTTGTGTCTAATTTCTAAGATAGAATCTAAAATAGTGTGTGAATCATGCAAAGATGAGAATTTGGTTAGAGCAATGAAAGAAGATTTGTAGTAGATAGAGAAGAATCAGACATGAGAACTGATTCCTAGACCAATAAACAAGAATGTAATTGGTACAAAATGGGTATTTAGGAATAAGTTGAATGAATATGGTGAAGTAGTAAGAAACAAAGCAAGGCCTTTATGCAAAGGTTATTCATAGGTTGAAGGAATAGACATTGAGGAGACATTTTCTCTGGTGGAAAGAATGGAGACCATTAGGATGTTTTTGACATTTTTTGCTCACAAAGATTTCAAGGTATACCAGATGGATGTTAAGTCTGCAATCCTAAATGAAGAATTGGAAGAAGAGGTGTACATGGAAAAACTGGAAGGATTTTAATTATCATATAAACCGGACATGGTATGCAAGTTGAAAAGGCACTATATGGACTCAAATAGGCTCCTAGAGCTTGGTATGCAAGGTTGGACAAATATTTGACACAACAAAGGTTCAGCAAAGGCTTCGTAGACAGTAATATCTATTTCAAAGTTGAAGGAAAAAAATGTTGATAGTTGGGGTGTATGTTGATGATATTATCTTTGGATGAAATGAGGGTATGTACAATAAATTTGCAGAGGAAATACAAAAAGAGTTTGAGATGTCTATGATTGGTGAGTTGAATTTCTTCCTTGGACTCCAAGTGAATCAAACTAATAAGGGAATATTCATTTCAAAATCAAATTATGTTAAATAATTACTAAAGAAGTTTGGAATGGATGATTTCAAACCAGTCTTTACCCCTATGGTGACTAGATGCAAACTAAGTAAGGATGGTGATTCTCCTAAAATTTATCAGAGCATGTATAGATCTATGATTGGTGGATTGTTATATCTTACTGCTACTAGATTGGATATCATGCATGCAGTATATTTGGTTCAATGTTTAAAGTAGAACCTAAAGAAACACATGTTACAGTTGTGAAGAGGATATTCAGATATCTAAAGGGAACTTCGAATTATGGCTTGTGGTATCCTAAGGATGCTAATTTCACCTTGAATGCCTACACTAATGCAAATTGGGTTGGTTGTGTGGATGATCGGAAGAGTACAAGTAGTTGTGAATTCTTTCTTGGAGGAAGATTGGTTTCATGGCTAAGCAAGAAACAAGATTCAATTTCTTTATCCACTACAGAGACCGAGTATATTGCAGCAACATCTTGTTGTACATAGGTACTCTGGATGAAGCAAACATTGAAGGATATAGGTGTGATGTGTGATGAGCCTATCCCTATCTTTTGTGATAATACAAGTGCAATAAATATTTCAAATAATCCAATAATGCATTCAATAACAAAGCATATATCTATCAGATATCATTTCTTAAGGGAGAAAGTGTTGGAGAATGAAATCAAACTTGAATATGTGTCTACAAAGGATCATATTGTAGATATATTTACTAAGGCTCTTCCTAAGGATAATTTTGAGTATCTCAGGGAGAAATTGGTGGTTACCGCCCCTCCTTCTCCGAACTAGGTGCACATGGAGGTGCATCAGTCCAATGGATCTACAGATTCTTCATTTGTTTGGACTGATGATTGAGGTCTACTCCTTAGGGGGAGTAGAAAGTATCATTGTTGAAGTATGAGATGTGGGTGCACTCATAATGGGGAGTGTTTAGAACTTTATGGTTGAGGATTCATGCAAAAAAAATTCTTTGCCATTGATGTCAAAGGGGGAGAGAGAATCATGTGAAAAATCCTACCTATATTTGAAAAAGATGAAAGAGAGAGAATCTTGCAAGGAGAAGAGAGTGGAGGAATGTTGTGTAGGCTATCTAATCTAAAAGAGAGAGAGTGTGTATGTTTTCCTTGATGGTTTTTCACATCCTGTGTTGCCATCAATGAAAAATGGGGATATTTTTGCAAGTATGAATGAGTATGGTGGTGTTGTCGTTAATGTTTTCATTGATGTCAACACAGTTCAGGTTGTTGTAGTGAAAATAAATCATGTGATTTCAGGTGGTACATGTATGGTTGAGATACTATAGAGATGTTGTGAATACATGGAGCTATCTTTATGATGTTACAAGTGTGCTAATATGATGAGTTATCAAGTGCTTTCAAGAAAATTAATAAACAATGAAGTCAAAATTGTGTGTGTGTTCTGAATGTGCTCTAGTATTGTGCTCTGCATTTTTTTCTGTGTTGATCCTATGCTTGTGCGGATCTATAGTGTTTTTTATGGGAATCCTTGGGTGATATATCCTTATTTATAGCTTATGGGTTGATGAAGAGTGAAAGTTGTGTTCACTAGTCTGTGAACTAGTCTGGCAGAGTTATTTTTCTGTGGAATGGGAGAAATGTTTTTCCTCCGCAGTCCTCTAATGGTTTGTCTCAGATCTTGCAGATCTAGAAGAAGGTTGATAATGATTTTATCTATGTTTTGGAAAAAGTTCTCATGGATTGGTGCTCTGGAAGACTAGTTCTAGAGCTACTATATGTGTATGCACGGTCCAGTTGGATTGTTGGAAAGTGTTCTATGTATGGAAGTTGTTACATTTTCCTCAAATGAATTTGAAGGTATCTAAGAGGTGTTCCAGTCTCTGGTGAAGAATTTTATCTGATCCACATGTTATCATCTTGTTGTGTATGCATGTACTTCAAAGTTCATTGGTGTTTTTATTAGGTTTGGTCAACCTGGTGTCTACATTTTACATAAAGGATAAGTGTCAATTAAGGAAGCATGTGAATGATCCAATATGTTGTTTTGGGTCATGTTTAACTATGTATTTGGTCCACTCTCATTCTTATCCATTGCGGGAATGTTGATTCATCGACCTAGTTTGATTTTGTAAAATGAAGAATATGTAGCCAACCTTGGAGAAAGTTTCTAAGATCGAAGACGGTATAAATACAAGTCAAGATATTGTGAATTAGAAGACAAGTGTTACAAGTGTGAAAAAGTGTGGGAATTAGAGTGTGTGAAAGTGAATCAAGGCAATATTACTTTAATGTGTTAGACTCCTAAAAGCAGTGAGCCGATGGTGTCTATAATTCTTTGTTCAAGGCTACGAATGTGTGGAAACTGTGGTGGTGGATTTTTTGTTATCTATATTTATATGTAGGTAGTGAGCCTCCCTTCTAGATAGTGAGTCCTATCTATATGAAGTGAGCCTTATATCCTTAAAGTGAGTCCTATCTTGGGAAGTGGTCCTTTTTATCCTTTTTTTCATTACTATTATATTGTGATTTAATCCTCACCATGGTTTTTCCCTCATTGGGTTTTCCATGTAAATATGGTGTCTCTTGTGTTGATATTGCTTTCTGTTATCTGCATTTCATGCTCATACTTAGTAACAAATTAAAGTGGATGTGGAGTTAATAATTGTTTAATATTTGTGAATGAGATTGGTGACAACTGATTCAACCCCCCTCTTAGTTGTCTTGTGCATTTCAATAGGAAGTTCATCTCAATTATCCCCAAAGTAGTAAGCCATTTTACTCCCAAAACAATATCTATTGCAACCATGGAGATATAATACATTGGGCTATCAAGGTGATAATCTCCCATGGATAATTTAATGTTGCATATGGAACTTTCTAGAACAACTAGCAGTATGACCATATACAATCAAAACTTAAAACTCTAGATCTGGATATATAAAATAATTTAAATGAATAGCTAACTTTTTGTTGATGAAATTATGAGTACCACTTGAGTCAATCAACACTATTACTTTATTCTTCTTTAAGAAACCCACTACCTTGATAGTTTGTGGGGCACTAAAATCATAGAGTGCATGAAAAGTTTGGGATTATGTGATTTTTCATCTAAAGCCCTATCATCCTCTAATATCAGTTCCTCTTCTTCTTCCTCACTCGAACCTTTGATATAGAATAATTTATTTTCATTGTATTTATGTCCTCAAGTATATTTTTTTTCACTATTGAAACATAACCATCTTGCTCTATTCTCCTTATTTTTTTGTGGATTCAACCTAGTTGGTTACGGTAATGAATGTGTAGGAGATCTCCCTTCACTGATATTTACATTCCCTTGTCTCCTACTAGCCAAAAACTTCTCCTCAACTTTTCTTTCCATTACTATTTCTTACGATAAGGAGTCTGATTGGAACAAATGTACTTCATATTTTATGTGATCCTTTAAACCACCTAGAAATATTTCCTTGAAACTATTTTTTTTCACATTCTCCACTCTTAGAGAAAGGGTTTAAAATTTATAAATATCCAACATGTTTGCTCTAATTTAGTAAGTTGGCAAAAATAGCTATCCATAAAGTTATCTCCATAATTGGTAGAAATTTCCTCTCAAAAATTTGACAATGTGACCATACAACCCTTCTTTCTCTTCTCATCACATAACCAATTATACCAAATAAATTGATATGGTTTTAGGTACGATGATGCCATGGCCACCTTTTTTTGACTAGTAACATGATGAAGATCAAATAATTGCTCAATTTGGCATAACCAATTGTTTGGATCCTTGCCATAAAAAAATTTCATATCTAACTTGGGTATGAATTGACTTGGCATAGGATTATTAAAGGAAGGATCCTTAAACTTAGAGTCAACCCCAAGGAATTCATGCCCAAAAAATTATTATCTTCCACCTTACTAGGTGAATCTTCACCCTTATTATGTGAATCTTTGCCCTTACACTTCATCCCTTGAATAATCATGTCCAACTTCTTAGAAATTTCATTTATTTCATTCCTAATTAATGAAATTACACTCTTGACCTTGTTGATCTCATCATTAGGTTTAATATCCTCAATTTCTACCTCATCCATATCTAAAGATTTCCTCGATGTGATAGCATTCTTTTTTCCTCTTGTTGTAGGCCCTGCCATGATGGTAGAAAATAATTTTACAATGAATCACCTAAATAAATTCAAAATAATTTGAATTTTTTTCTTTAACTTACTAGGGCCTAGGTCATACTCTCCCAAATAAATCTCCCCAAAATTTGGTGTTTTGTAGCCTTGAGAGTGAAATTGTTGGAAACCCTAATTTTGTAATAAATAACTAATTTTTGCTTCAAATTCTCTAATATTTTAATGTAGGCTCCTCTATTATTTCAAATACCTACAAAAATTGAGGAACCAATTTTACAATATTTGGGAGATATGCAATTTCCAAATAAATTGGGAAGAAACCCTAATTCTACAATAAATCTCTCAATTTTTCTCTAATTCCTCTGAAACCTATATTATAGCTTCTTTAATATGTCCTTCAAAGACCCTTTAGAAATGAGATAAAAATTATCCAGAATCTAGGAGATGTGGGTTTCACAAAATGACATCTAAAATTGAAAAAAAGCCTTGTCGTAATGGTGCCAAGATCATGTGTTGATACCACTTGTACTGAAATAAATTGCACAATAGAGGAATGTGATAGAAATTATGTTGTAAATAATTAATACTAACTAAGAATAATTAGCCACTTTGAGGGGAAAACCTCTAAATATCTCTAATGAGAACACAATTCATAATCTGATGATGAAATAAGACTCATAACCTCCTATATATACCTTATTTATGCCTAGGATATCACCCAAGCTAACTTAGGTAACCCTATATAAGCCCTATTTTGACCTAATTAAATAATTAACAATATAATATTGATAATATGACTTAATGAGGAGTTAATATAGCCATAAACTGACTATTCATAACTTGATGTACTCTAATATTAAGGGTGTAGCACAATTAATAAAATAGATTTATGTTCCCCTTGTGGGGTGATATGTATTGGGATTGACTTAGAAATTCCTATTTTAGTGGATATTTCCTCAATGGATTAGTTCTCATCTCTATCTTTATAACATTAGATTGGGCATATTTGATTTCAATATTAGGGTTAATAGGAATGACCTCTATTGAATTCTCCACTTGTTTATCACGTATGCCTTTCTTGCAATTAGTTTCTCTATTATTTTCACTAGGGTTTACATCATTCGTCTTCTCATATACATTATTCATAGGATTATGATTGAATTTTTTTGGGTTAATTATGTGTTCCCTTGCCTTACCCTTAAGGATATAAGTATTTCTTCTCACATGGCCTTCCTTCTTACATAGGAAGCAAGCATTTAAACCTCCTAAATCTCAATTTTACATGACTAGATTTTACCTACATTAATAATTTCTATCTCCTTAGGAATATCCATCCCTAGAAACAAAGAAATTAGTAATCTTGCATGCATATGCAAGAGGGTATCCTTAGTTTCTTCCATCACCATTACTTTTCCTAGTGATGAGAGAAACTGTGGCAGAAATTCCCACAATTGGGGAGGAAAGTTTTTTACAGTGACCCATCTATGGTAGGAGAGTGCCAACACTTCCTCATTTAAGATCTATAGGGACCAAGCAACAAAACAAAACATTGAATATCCCATATTCTAGAATTCCTTCAAGATGGTTTTTTCTTGCATAGGGTGATTTTTAAAAATACCAAAAATAACCCCCTTTGCACCATTATATAGAATGAGATTTGCAACCTTAATTTTGTATTCCAAAAACTATTTAACCATTCATCCATAAATTTCCTAGCAAGGACTTTATTACAATCAATAGCAACGAGAAAATTAGCCATATTTTTAACCGCTTTTCTTCCCTACCCATGACCGCAACCATGTCTGAATTTGGAATGACGACAACCTTCCTAGGGCCTTCCAAAGAGCACTTAACTTTGTCTCCTTTTTCTAGATGATTTCCCTAGCATTCACCATCCTCCATGATTTTGAATTTTTGCAGATAGAATGCAATCACCACTATCCTCTACCATAATATCTCTAAAAGAATACTCATTTCTATTAAAGTTTATTTTATTTCCATTTTTTACTTTTGGACCATCAAGGGCTCTCTCGGTGCTACGTCACACCCATCATAAACCCCTCAATCGACTAGGGACCCACTATGAAGTTGTAATAAATGCAAAATTCTTCAATGATAAAAAAACAAATTTGCAAAGCGAGAAACACAAATGCAAAATCATGAATACACTATAAACCATAAACTTCAAAACAACCACACTCAAACATACCAAGAAATAAGGAATGGAAATAAAAAACATAGGAAGAACGTTTAACGAAAGGAGCACAACAAAACCTCATAGGAGGGCTACCAATAGCCATCCCTACATTACAGAGCCCTCTCTTTGTCCACCACCAAAATCTCTGTCAAGTCCGCCTCAAATCTTATTTTTTCTATGCAACAATTCTCTTTTAGAGTTCCTACTCTTTGCACCACCACCACAATGCTAACAACATCGATAAAATGTCATAATTGTAGCCCTTTTGTGTTAGAATTTTGTATGCAAAACCTCAAAAATAGAGGGTAAAACTCAACAAACCTGCCTTGTAAACACACCTTCTCATGGCTACATTTGCATGTTTATTTTCCTCTAAGAAATTTAAGTTTACTAAAGAAAAGGAATGAAAATAATAGAAATCAACTTGTGGGATCTAAATATTTCTTGTTCCAACCCTCACACCTCCTTTTGTAATGTCCCCATTTTAGTTTTTACTATTGATTGGTAGGTTAGCCTATTATTTTTACCCTCGTAGGCTGACAATGATGGATAGAGGGTCCTCAAAAGTTGTTTCCTAGTCTCATGAGACATTAAACTTCACCAGTGGCTCTTGTGGTTCAAGTTCTAGCATTTGCATTAGTTATATGGTTCATTTTGAGATACTTACTATTTATAGTAAGTCAATTTTGCAGAGTTACTATTTATAGTAGAGCATATGGTCACCTAGTGATTGGCAATATTCACTCGTGTTCAGATGGCATGGTAAAATGTGAAGTATTTTTTTAGTTATTAATTAAAAGAGCATTTAAATGATATTCATTTATTATGGGGTTATAATATAAAGTTATTATTTAGCTTTATAATTTAAAGGTGGGGCCAATTTTAAGTCATGAGTAATTAATACTCACTTAAAGTACATGGAATATATTTAATGATATAGGCCAAAGTCAAAAAGCAACAAAGATACATTTGAAATATTTAAAAATCTCAAATGAGGAAAATTGTGGCTTTCTTGGGAGTATATAAGCCACCCTTATGCAAATCGACTTCATCCAATGAATACTTGAATTTTCATTGTGAAATATTTGAAGTTTGTACAAGGGTTTTAGCAAGAAGGAGACCATTGAAGAGTGTAAATTCTTCATTGCAGAGCTGATTTGAGGTGGTGAAAGATCCACCGAATTTGGGCATCAGGAAGGTTTCATTCAGGAACTCTATTTGTGCTCAAACTAAAGATTTTGGTGAAAGAAATTTATTATTTCATATCAAGAAAAAAAACCTGTTTGTAAGGGCTACATAGACAATCATCATACAACATATTGCATTGAATTTGGTGAATGTGAAAGGCATTCATTATAGCTGGAAGGTGTCGTACAGTCTCAGGGCCAAGATGTTTCATCCTAGAGCCAAAGTGCTTTGACTTTTGGCTTGTTTCCACTACTATCAAGGGTAGCTAGGCTCAGAGAAGACTCAACAATAATTAAAAGGTGTGGAAAATCAATATTATCAGCTGCAACAATTTTCTAAGGGTTTCCCAAGCGCTCCACTTCCAGGTTTTCCTTCATATCAGACTTGTATTTGCCTTTATAGTTGAAGAATATGAAGAATAAAGTATAGATATCAGATTTATAACAAAATTTGAGCATTTGAATTTTAAAAGTTTTGATCATTGTAAATATTTAATATGTTGTCATACATTTTATTTGCAAGCATTGTTTTCTATATATCTTCTATTACATCAAAATACCAAAAAGAAAAACAATTCAAACAATCGAAAACAAAACCTTGCAATTACCTTCAGCAGTAAAAAAAATTGGGGTTATAGACACCAGGTTTCTTATAGTGGTATCAGAGTTTTTTCTTGCCAACCTATGGAGAGTTTGCATTACATGAACAGGAATAATTATTTTTATACCAGGGGTATAGGCCATTGGAGACCACTAGTTATTCCAGAAGGGCATACAATATTTGGCATACTAGGTATTCACAGGTCTAGTTTAGGGAGTAAAAGAACACAATCAAGTGGTAGTGACAGTGTTACATGTATTATGGGTGACTGAAGAGGGGCTATTCCTCCTAGGAATGAAGGGTATAACGAGGAAATAGAAGCTAGAGATATTTTAAGGGGTCTTCAAGTAGGGAAACAACAGGTAGAAAATATTTTGCAGCAACTTACCATAGCTATACAACAGCTTAACCAAACTCCTAGAGAGCCTAATCATGATCATGAGGAGCTTGCAAGTGTTGTTGGTACACCCAGAGCAAGAAGAGCACCTACCCACACTTTTGAGAGGCCTACACGTCCCACATTTGTGAGGAATGAACTAGAGGAAGAAGAGGAAGAAGGAGCATTTGCTGATGATATTATGGTGGTGCATGATGAGTGGGATTATTTGCCACCACTTGTGAAAGAACACTTGAATTTTGACCCTTACATGAGTCAAAAGAGAGAGAATAGTAGGTCTAGGCATGATAGGAGGCCAAGGCACCAAAATAATGATCTTAAACATGCAACCAGCAAGCTCACACTTCCACTTTTTGATGGCAGTGGTAAGGTGAAAACCAGGTCATGGATTAGTAAGTTGGATACATTCTTGACACTATGTCCTATGTCAGAAGAAGATGCAATTAAGTTTGCAGCATTACATTTAGATGGGGTTGCCCATTATTGGTGGCATCATAGGATGGTTACCTTGTAGCATAACCTCATTACCTCTTATTAGGAATTTTCTGGCAGGTTAGTTGAGCGCTTCACCAAAAGGATCTAGAGGTATACTTCAGAGATCTTTCTCATCTTAGATAGATGGGCAATTTGGATTCTTACATTAGTGAGTTTTAGAGGCTCGTTGTGATGGTCCCTAATTTGACAGAGAGACGGTTGGTTGTGTTGTTCACTGAGGGTATTCAAGAGCCTTTGAGAGGTTGGATCAAGGCCTTCGATATGCCTTTCTTGCATGGAGCCATTAAGAAGGCAAGGATTATGGAGTTAGCAGCTCCAAAGAAACAATCTCAACCTCAATTCTAGTACCTTTCCTTCTAAGGAGGGTCATCCGCCAGTTGCTGACCCAAAAAAGAAAGCAGCAAAAAAAATTGATGATACAACTCGTGAAGAATTAAGGAAGAAACAACTATGTTATTGGTGCAAAGAGCCCTAAAATCAAAGTCATGATTGTCCTTTAAGGCCAAAGGGAAAATCTAATCGTGTGATGTGGGTTTACTATGAGGATGAGAAGTCTGAAATTTCAGACTAGCAAGTTGGTTTTGAGTATGATGAGGCTGGAAATGCCTCTATGGAGTTTGGACTTGATGCCAATCTATCCCTGTTGGGATTATATTCTAGTACACAGGATGCATCCTCATTCAGGTTCAGAGGATCAGTTGATGGAAAACAATGCATTGTCATGTTAGACACAGGAGCCACACATAATTTTATTGATGAGGGTTTTCTCAGTAGATGTAGACTCAAGATAGAAGACTTTGCTAGATTCTGTGTTTGAGTTGCAGATGGTTATACCCTCGCTTGCACTACAAGAATCTATGATATCACCCTTATGTTGAATGATTATGAGTTATAGAAAGACTTCTATGTGGTCAACATGGGTGGGATAAACATAGTGTTGGGTATGAGATGGCTCTAGGACATTGATGTATTCACCGTCAACTTGCTGAAGATGGAGATGAGGTATGAGTTACACAACAAAACATATGTGTTGAGGGGGATTGTATATGGGAGCTTGCATTATATCTCTCTCATTAGTGAGGAGAGTGGGAAGATAGAGTAGGAGATTGTACAAGTTGATTATGATTTTTCTTTTTGCTCCAGGGGGTCAGAGGTGTTTCATTGGGATCAACACAAACGTGAGGTTCAGTTTGTGAACAATCATTTATTTAAGGTGGATGCCACATTGTATTATAATAATCTTCTCTTTGAGATAGATGTTGATTCTACTCCTAACCCTGATCTAGGGATGAGCGTCGATCGTAGTGTTTGGGATCCAATCAGTGCATCGGGATTTTAGACAGGGCTCTTTGAGGAGTTTTACAGTGTGTACACAGTATAGAGTGCTCATAGTTTCACATTCGATCCTCATGTACATGATTTATTCTGGATGCACATTTCAGTTGCGCATGTACTAGACAGTTTGTATGATAGCTTACGTTGCACAGATATGGGAAGAAAACTTGGTCAACCTTCTGAGTTGCTTCCTCTTGAGGCTTTCACTCTTGTGACACCTGATGTTGGAGTTGATATGATTCAGCATGATTCGGCAGTTGTTAAGATGTTGGTGTTATAATAGTTGGTTAGAGATGACAGGGATATTACTCTGCACTACCTTTGGGATCCAGGTGGATTATTGTTTCCTTGGTTGCTGAGATTTCTTGGGGACAAGCAATTTTAGGGAGGACAAACTATAATGTCCCCCTTTTAGTCGTTACTGTTGATTGGTAGGTTAGCCTATTATTTTGACCCTCGTAGGCTGAAAATGATGGATAGAGACTTCTCAGAAGTTGTTTCCTACTCTCATGAGACATTACACTTCACCAGTGGCTCTTGTGGTTTAGGTTCTAGCATCTACATTGGTTATATGGTTCATTTTGAGACACTTACTATTTATAGTAAGTCAATTTTGTAGAGTTACTATTTATAGTAGAGCATATGGTCACATGGTGATTGGCAGTATTGGATCCTATTCATATGGTATAGTTAAATGTGAAGTATTTATTTAGTTATTAATTAAAAGGGCATTTAAATGATATTCATTTATTATGGGGTTATAATATAAAGTTATTATTTAACTTTATAATTAAAGGTGGGGCCATTTTTAAGTCATGGGTAATTAATACTCACTTAAAGTACATGGAATATATTTAATGATATAAGCCAAATTCAAAAATCAACAAAGATACATTTGAAATATTTAAAAATCTCACTTGAGGAAAATTGTGGCTTTCTTGGGAATATATAAGCCACCCTTATGCAAATCGACTTCATCTAATGAATACTTGAATTTTCATTGTGAAATATTTGAAGTTTGTGCAAGGGTTTCAGTAGGAAGGACAACATTGAAGAGCGTAAATTCTTCATTGGAGAGGTGATTTGAGGTGGTGAAAGATCCACCAAATTTTGGCATCAAGAGGGTTTCATTCAAGAGCTCTATTTGTGCTCAAACTAAAGATTTTGGTGAAAGAAATTCATTATTTCATATCAGAAAACAAATTTGTTTGTAAGGGCTACATAGACAATCATCATACAATAGATTGCATTGAATTTGGTGAATGTGAAAGATATTTATTATATTTTGAAGGTGTCGTACAGTCTTAGGGCCAAGGCATTTCATCCTAGAGCCAAAGCGCTTTGACTTTTGGCTTGTTTCCACTACTATCAACGACAACTAGGTTGAGAGAAGACTCAACAATAATTAAAAGGTGTGGAAAATCAATATTATCATCTGCAACAATTTTCTAAGGGTTTCCCAGGTGCTTCACTTCTAGGTTTTCCTTCATATCAGACTTGTATTTGCCTTTATAGTTGAAGAATATCAAGAATAAAGTATAGATATCAGATTTGCAATAAAATTTGAGCATTTGAATTGCAAAAGTTTTTATTTCCAAGCATTGTTTTCTATATATCTTCTATTACATCAAAATAGCAAAAAAGCAAAACAATTCAAACAATCGAAAAAAAAACCTTGCAATTACCTTCAACAGTCATAAAAATTGAGGTTAGAGACACAAGGTCTCTTACACCTTTTTAACATTTAAATAATGCCTCTTTAAAATAAATCAAAGTTATTTTTGTTTCACTAGTGTTCCCTTCACCATGACCTGCAAACACAACCACAACTTTTGAAATTGGATATTGTTCTCTTATTTTTACCCTCGTTCATCTTTTCTCTAAAATTGTTTTGCTTTTTTTCTAAACTTTTGGCTTTACAATTTTTTAAATATATTAATATTGGATTCTTCTAGATTTGTCACAAACTAGAGCTAGATTTGCATGCATATTTTCATGGTTTAGTATAAAATAATTCATCGATAAAGATTTTAGAGACCTTCAACCCATTGTGAAATTTTAGGATAGTACAAATTAACTTCAATTTTTCCTTAATAAACAAATGAGAAAAATTATCCTCATTTTATTTGACAATATTGTCATCTACAACAAGATATGGGAAGAGTACATAAAGCACATAGACGAGGTGTTGGGAATTTTGGAAACCCATACTCTTTTTGTTAAAGAGTCTAAATGTGAATTTGTTACAATATAAATTTTATACCTAGGGCACATCATCAACACCAAGTGAGAGCAAGTGGACTTGGAAAAAGTCAAAACAATGATAGATTGGCATCTACCCAATACTCTAACATATTTTCATGGATTCATTTGCCTCTATAAATACTAAAGAATATTTTTTAATGGGTTCTCATAGCTCATTGCTCCCTTAATAGACCTAACAAAGGAAGGAACCTTCAAATGGACATAAGTAGTGTAATAAATTTGTTACAAGTTAAAAGAGGAAATAAGCTCATAGCCCATACTAGCAAATCCTAATTTTTGCTTCCCATTTCTTGGAGTGTGAGGACTTTTGAGAGGGAATCAAAGTCATGCTCATGTAAAACAAGAATCGCATTGCCTTCGAGAGTTAGAAATTCAAGGACGTGGAAAGGAGATTCTTAATCTATGATAAAGAGATGTTGGCCACCACACATGCATTAAGAAGTTAAAGAAATATTTGTTTGGGGGAAAATTGTGGCAAGACATATCACAATATATTGAAATATTTCCTCAGATAAAAGGACATGAATGAGTGACCACAAAATGGGTGAGAAAATTTCCATTGTGCAATGTTGATATTGAGTGTGTTAATGGGAAAAGAAACAATGTTGATGATGATTTATCTAGGATACCAACCTTTGAATCAATTTCCAACATCTTTATATATTGGAAGGCTAACATCATCATAAAATACACTATTAATACCTTTTCTACTAATATCTTAGAAGGGAAGCTACTAGATGATAAGTACTTAGTGTAATGTTGGAAATTGCACCTTGTACAATTTCACATTCCACAACCTCCCCCTTAGCCTAATTAAAGTCAATAATGCAATTTCCCCTTTTTCCAAACCTTAATCTTGTACCTAACCTCTTCATTTCCAATTGTTTAAACAAAATTTTGTCATGGACGCTAGCGTGACATGTAGACGTCCCAAAAATATTCATACCTACATAGCCATTGGGACATTACACTTCTTGCCTACCCATGAAGTGTAATGCCTTTGTGGCTTACAGACACACCAAAAACATCCATTTGCATTCCTTTTCTCCTTTTTATTCAATCTATCTCTCATTGTATTCATTCTATTTGATATCTCATTCTATCCATTATATTCAATCTCTCATTCACTCTAGCTCATACTTTTCACTCTTGTCATTCTTATTCTATTGATCTAATAAGATTTATTTCTCTCTTACTCTCTACACCAAAACTTCAATTCTCTTGGAATGTATAAGAGGTTGCATGCTCTTCCTTTCAACATTCTTGTTCACCAAAGGAGGGTAACTATGTGTAGACACCTAGAATTGTCTTGATTGGCAAACAACACTATTTAACTAACTCTCACTCTTCTAATTAAATAATACATTATTATTTAATTATTATCATTTCTCAAATTTGTCTATTAATTAAGTGATTTAAAATTATTTAATTAATTCATCCTCAAACTATCATTTACATAAAGAAAGCTTAATTTCCTCTATTAATTGAATAATAATACATTATTTAATTAATTCACTTTTTCATCATTTTGACTAATTAAATAAATTTAATTTATTTAATAAAGTCCTAATATAATTTTACTCCTCATGATTAATTAAATATCAATTATTTAATCATGTCGCTAATTCACTTAATTCCCCTAAGTCAATTAAATTATTAAAACATAATATTTTAATTAAATAACTTTCCCCTAAACATGAATAATTAAATAAATTATTCAAACATCTTTCAAAAATCAAATAAAACAAATACAACTTTGTTTGTAAAAGTAAAACTTTATTTGCATGTTCAACTCAAAAAGATTAATTAATTAAATCAATCAATTAATTGTCCTCACCTACTTCCATCATTGAGTAAATTACAAACCACCGATTGCTCGATTTGATTGGCTGACTAATCCATCTATTTCCCAATAGATCAATATATTCTTCAATTCCATAGATTATTCAATCTATTTCTTCAATCCCACTGAACACTCAAATTTATTGCATTGATTATTCCCATCTAAATCCTCTCAATGGTTTTCAACCATTGATCAAGATATTCTACTACACGATCTTGAGCATTCATTTTGAAACATAAATTCTATATTACAACCATCTTTCCTCTCAAAAATGATTAGAGAATCAATATCATTTGCATGACGAAGTAATGCAAAAATCAAAATCAAACTTTTGACATCTTACACATCTTCGATCAACGACATTGTATGTTTTCCAAGATTTTGCATGCATAATGGAGGCTTCACATTGATACGAACAATCCAACATCTTCGTGAATACACTCCGACATGGGATGGTTGTTGTCTTTCAGTTGTTTATTGTGATTGTTTGTCCTTGATGACAAAACCGGATTTGGTAATACATGATGTTGGTGGCACATGATGATTACAGTTGATTTACATGGTCTTTACACATGGCTCATGGCATGCAATTACAAGTTTCATATTTCCATGCTTCAGTTTTTTATACATGTTGGTTACTAATATTGTTATCATTTTTGACAAGGTGCTACAAGTCAGGTTTATCCTTTTCATGATTTCAAATCATAGATCAAGTATATGGTTGTTGATGTTTGACATGGTATACATGATGACATTTTTTTGTTTAGCATCATTGGATTGGCTAATTTTCATGGTTGGTCTAGTGCATATATTTGATCATTGAACAAATATATTTGACATATATACTTATGCACAATAACTTTCACATACTGGCAGATACATTTTTTTATACATTAGTGCATTTTTACTTGGGTAGACAGATCAAATGATATGTGTGACACATCTTACTAATGCTTGGTGTCATAAAGCATGCAAAATACAAGGCTTCGGGCAACTTGTTTTAAAATCTTGTTTGATCATTTTTTTAAAATATATATGTGACATTGTTTAAGTCACTTTGTGGCTCGAGTGCTAAAAATAGTCACATTGTATTCATGTGACATCAACATTATAAAAGTCTTTGATTTGGGAATAATTTTTACAAGGTAATAATATTCAGGCATAATGAGTATCGGGCATACTAAGCATGTGATATAGGCGTTGTTTGAATATCAATGGAATAGACTTTTTAAAAGTCCCGGCAATGATGATATTAAGGTTCAATGACTTTGAGGTATCAAGTATTATTGATAAAGATGTTGACTACTATTATTTGTAACGTGGTGACTTGGCACCGACAGCTATCATAGTATCCTTTGTGAATTAATAATTAGCATTATTATGGTGTCGGTTTTTCTTGGCAAGTCTTTGTCAGCAAACTTACAGGTATTATAGTGATTGTTTAAATCATGCAAAGTATGATGTTGTTTGAAGGAAAAGACTAGGGATTTTTTTTCTTGCATTTCATTGTGTATAGTTTTGGAACCCTAACAACCGCCATATGTTTTCTAATTTGTAGATCGGCACTCTAAAAGAATATGTGTGTAAAGAATGGTTCGATGTATTAGCACTTTGATTGATATTGAACACTGACTATGAGCTATTGTGAGCTCAACTGTGGAAGTAGGGTAAAGAAGAATGGTTGTCATCCTCCAACTGGGGAGTTATGATTGTCTTCAACGGATTTCTTTGGTATCTGTTTTATTTCTTTACACCATAATTAGGTATTTGTAATTTTTTTAAAACGGGCTTTGGAATAGTTAGTTAAGAAGAAGATTAAGGATGTTGGTTTTGTGAATAATTTGTTGATAATGCTTTTGTTAAGGAATATATTTGAAAAGGTTGGTTAATGATCCTTTAGGGTTTCTGATGATTCTTCTCTTGGGCTATAACTGAAATATACTCATCTTGTTTTAGCTGCAAAATATGTAAAAGGGTTTCTTATTCTACAACCCTAACTTGAGTTGGTTTACAGTTATTAAAACTGCATACAAAGGTTAACCTAAAAGAAGAAGAAGAGATTATAAGACAAGACTTATCTTTAACAGATTTGTGCACAACGGTTGATTGTATTGAATATCTTTAAAATGGTGATTCTCATATATTTGTATAAAAGAAGATGTTGTCAATTAGTCTTCTTCAGTGTGCTTATTGAAAATCATAATAATCTTGTGTTGAGATTCTAGAACTGCAATTACTGCACTTCTAGGGTTTTAATATTTGATTATATTTTATACTTTGTGGAGTTCGTGCTCCTTGAAACTAAAGGAGTTGGTGCTCCTGAATTGTGGAAGAGTTGGTGCTCTAAGTGAATAAATAGAAATATTTTTTGAGTGGTTTTTATTCCCTAAGAGGGTTTTCCACTCATGACAAATTTTGTGTTATGTGATGGCTTTATATGTCTAATTGATCTCATTTGTGTTATGTCATCAATTGCATTGAAAATTGTTAAAGTCCGGTCTTTCATTTCTGCAAATGTTATATCAAAGTGTCTTGCATAAAATTTTTGTTAATGTGTTGTGAACTCTAATACATGAAAATACTCATTTGATTCAGCCTCTCAATTCATGTCAATGTTTTATTCATATGCCTAATTCAGTTTAATGTACAAGTCAAGTTTGCTTTACAAACTATTATTGGTTCTCTTGGTTCAAAACAAACATAAACTCTTGTTTTTTAAAAAGTTTCTGATTTTCATAAATCACTGATTCACCTACCCCCCCTCTCAGTGATTTTAGTCTTCCAACAATGGTAAAGTTTTCTTTTTTTTGAATTCGTTATGATTTCTTAGGATTTCATTGTTTGTTTTCAATAGCTCAAAAACTTCATTTCATGAGTAATGGGCATGAATCTTGATTTTTATTTTGGATTAGATTAGGTTCAATTCAATTCATGTATCTTATTGCATCTTCTCGATTTGATTTGATTTTTGAATGATGTTTGAATACTTTATTTAATTATTCATGTTTAGAGGAAAGTCATTTAATTAATTATTATGTTTTAATCATTTAATTGACTTAGGGGAATAAAATGAATTAGCGACAATTAAATAATTGATGTTATTTAATTAATCGAGAGGAATAAAGTTAGATTTAAAGGACTTTATTAAATAAATGAATTTTATTTAATTAGACAAAAATGACGAAAAAATGAATTAATTAAATAATGTATTATTATTCATTTAATAGAGGAAATTAGGATTTTTTGATGTAAATGATGATTTCAGGATGAATTAATAAAATAATATTAAATCACTTAATAAATAGATGAATACGAGAAATGATAAAAAAAAAGAAAATTGGTAAGTGCTACCGCTGTGGGGGTAGCTCCCTTTATTTATTTATGTAGAAGAATATACAATAGTTACATTATCGAAAATGAAGGCATCAGAATCACCTTCCAAAACTGTGACAATTACATTTATGGGTTCTATATTAAGATGAGATCCAGATTATTCCTGTTGAAGCCCGCTCTAAATCCTAGAGCTAGCTCAACCAAGACCACCATTTTCATGTTGTTGCCCTATGTCTTTCATGGGTCGGGTGTGTGCATCATGTGCCATGTCTTCTCCCATAATGCATCTGAGACCCTCAGCTTTTGAAACATCGATCAACAACCCATCCTTATTGTCAGTTGGAATGCCATGGTTGGCCAGCCATTCAACCGCCATATTGGCCTCCCGGTATATGTGGGAGATAGTGTAGTTTGTGCATTCTAAGGCCTTCCAAATTTTGTTTACCAATCTATCTAATTTCTGGTTCTTGCTATGCTTCTGCTTGATGCAGTTGATGCAAATTAAGGAATCACATTCAACGTCCCATTCAGTTGCGTTCTATTGACACATTCTTCCAATCCTCTTGCTAATGCAAAAAAATTAGCCTCATTATTGGTCCAAACCCCATTGGAGCCCGCTATTTCCCATATAACATTACATTCCTCATCCCTTAAAATGCAACTAAACCCAGCCTTGCTTGGACTGCCATTGGCTGCCCTGTCAGTGTTTAGTTTCAGGCATCCCCTTGGAGGTGGGAACCATTTGGCCTTAGCCTTGCAAGCCTTTCCACCACCCGATCCAGAAAACTTGCCAACCACTCTAGGGGCTTTGAGACCACGCCCACAATTTCCAATTGTTTCATCCCACTGTGTGAACATGAGCTCACTGCATTTTGGGGTTCTAAAGTTCAGAGTTTCAGTTATTGCATGTTCTATACTAGAAATAATCTCACCCACTAACTTCTCCATATTTTAAAAAATTCTTTTGTTTCGCTCCTTCCATAGGTGCCAGACCAATATGGAAGGAGCGCACTCCCAAATGCCCCCCCAAAGATGTTTTGGGTAGGACTTTGGCCAACTCTATAGAAACTCGAAGAGATTATTATTTCTTGGGCCCTGCCAGATTAGTTTCTCCTCCAACCAATCCCAACAAGCCATCACCAATGGGAAGTTGAGGAGCAAATGGTCACTAGTTTCCTTCTCCCTCTTACACAAGCAACATCTTGAGGGGCCCGAAATCCCAATCTTTTTCAGTCTATCTCCGATCAAAATTTTCCTGTGCAAAGCTACCCAAAGGAAAGCACCAGCCTTTGGAAGAACACTACTGCCCTAGCAAAGATCACATCTCTAATCGGCTTGTTCCCGCACTAAGTTTATAATTTGGCACCCCAATTTCATAAAGTATCAACCCGGCTTAGCACCACACCGAACCACTTTATCCTATGTGTTACTAAAGACAGGCCTGTGATCCTTTAAGTAGGCAATTAACCGATATTTGGCTTCGCCATCCTTAATGATACCCTTGAGTGCCTTCCATTTCCAATTAATCGAACCTTGAATTTCCTCTTTTGTTATGTAGTCAATCATCTTCATGCCTAGCCTCTCTGATAACCTTTTCTTTAACTCTAAAAATTCTTCCATATCCCCCAATAGAATATGTCCATCCCAGGAGTTGTTCCAGAAGTCTACAGAGGCACCATTGTTGATGCACTAGGTTGTGTGGTTTGTGATCAGATGCCTACATTCGCATAAGAATTTCCATGTGGAAAAACCTTGAGGGGGGTCAACAATAGTGAGGATGTGTTTCGGGTCCATCGAGTCAAGATACTTACTTTGCATTGACTTACACCATTTTCTTTCAGGGGTTGTATACATCTTCCAAATCCATTTGGCACCCAACACTTTGTTAAACATCTGAATGTCTCTCACCCCAACCCCCCCTCCATCCATCTCCCTTCATATTGTATCCCATTTGATAAGTGGTATTCTATGCTCCTCCTTTGATCCCTCCCAAAAGAAATTTTTGAAAATGCACTCCATCAAATTTGCAGAATTTTTTGTGATTTTTAGGCATGAAAATCCATAGATAGGAATCGCACTCAGCACATTTTTTACCATCGTTATTCGCCTAGCGATTGAAAGCCATCTTCCACTCCATGAAGAGGCCTTATTTATGCATTTCTCTAGACAATCACTCCACAACAAGGACCTCATAGTGCCCATAAAGAGCAAGGCACCCAGGTATTTTGATGGGAGTTTATCAATCTCAAAGCCAAGTAACCTTGAAATACTTCCCTACACCTCCTTCTCAGTGTTAAAGAAATAGATTTTTGTCTTTTCTTTGCTAATTAATTGGCCTGAGTCAGCACCATATTCGGCTAGTGTCTCCATTATAGTTGTTGCTTCTCTTATCAAAGCTTCACCGAGAAAATCCGTGTTGTCTTTGAATTGAATGTGCATGAGTGGAGGGAGATTCCTTTTCATCCTCACACCTTTCCAAATGCCCTAGCAACTCTATCCTTTATGACGCATCCTAAAGCCTCTGCCATGAGCACAAAGAGGAAGGGGGAAATCGGATCCCCCTGCCTTAAACCTCTTGAGGATTGGAAGAAACCACAAAGCAAGTTGTTCACTGATACATGAAATATTGCAGTGGATATGCGTAGATAAATTCTCTCAATCCATTCCTTGCAAAAGCCAAGTTTGGCCAACGTTAATGCAAGGAATCTCCAGCTAACCATATCGTATACCTTCTTAATGTCCAGTTTCACGATCATGCTTTTTAGTTTCCCAATTTTGATTGAGTGGATTGCCTCATTCACTAAAAGGATTCTATCAGTGATGTCTCTCCCTGGAGTAAATCTGCTTTGTTCCTCAAAAATGACTTTATTCAAAATGGTCTTCAATCTATTTTCCATTTCTTTTGTGATGATTTTGTAAAGGGTGTTGTAAAGAGAGATTGGGTGATAATCAACAAAGGAGGTGCACTCGGGCTTCTTCAGGATCAGCACAATCACCATATTGTTGATATCTTTTATAAATTTATTTATTTTCATAAATTCTTCAACCACTTCCCAAACATCATGTCCAATGAAGGACCAACATCTTTGGAAAAACAAGGCAGTGAAACCGTCTAGCCCCGGGGCCTTCTCTGGATGCAGATCAAAGGCAACCTTTTTGACTTCTTCCAATGTGTATGGCGCCATTAGCATCTTATTGTCTTCACCGGTAACCTTCTACTCAACTGCATTAAGGAAACCAAGCTCCAGCCTATCAACGCCATCCTTTGGTGCAAGAAGATTCAAGAAGAAATCAACTGCAGCTTTTTCAATCTCCTCTATGTCATTGCAAACTATTTCTCTTGAGTCTTCAATTTTGCAGATACAATTAAAAGTTCTTTTTGCCCTTTTACTGAATTGTGAAAAAAAATTGTATTACCGTCTCCCGCCTCGAGCCAGGACTCTCTTGCTTTGGCTTTCCAATAGTCTTCAATCCTTGCCGATATTTCTCCATGTTTGGTAATGAGGGACTTCTCTAATGTATACTCCTCCTACCCCATACCATTCCTGATGATCTTTTCGTTCAGGGTCTCCAATTCATTTTTAATTTTTGCTTGTTCTTGGAAAACGTTTTTGAAACAATCCTTGTTCCACTTTTTCAAATTTGTTTTTATGTGAGCGATATTTTTGCAAAAGATAAAGATTTTTGTGCCCCCACTGCTTAGTGCTAATAATGATAAAGAATACGAGAAATGATAATAATTAAATAATAATGTATTATTTAATTAGAAGAGTGAGAGTTAAATAATGTTGTTTGCTAGTCAGGACAATTTTAGGTGTCTAGATTTTTCCCCTCTTTGATACAATGCGATTTTGAGCATTGTGTCAAAGAAAAATTCAAAAATTCTTGCTCACGAGTTGCCCCAGGCGCAAGATTTGCCCCAGTATGCCCCAGATAGGATAGCATGGTGCCCCCTTGAAAAATTTAGTAAAAATTTTGGATAATGAACCAAATTTTCTGATAAGCTGATGTGATGAGTTTAAGTGCAAGGACTGACAAAAGAAATGTTGACAAGAAGAAAATTTTAAATAAGAAGTGAAGAAGAGTTGATGTTGTTAGTCATCGATGAGTTTGATTTTTCTTTTCTTGGAATTTTTGTATCTTTAACAATCCATATTGATGTAGAAAATAGACATGATGCACCAGGGTATTAATGACCAAGGTGGCTTTGTATCTATTGTGTGGACTTTGACTCTACAAACAAGGAGTATTCTTGCAAATACCAGACATACAAAAACCCTATTAGAGTGTGTGGGTGAGAGGCTTTAAATGTGTTAGACAAACTACATAGAGAGGTATGAAGCACCTAACATGCAACCACTACACAAAATACCTCAAAACTTCCATACATAGAACAAAGAAAGTATTCGCCATGGTAGTATAACAAAATTATCCAATAGATAGAGCAAACAAAAAAAATGACACATAATTGCCCTCATTCCTTCCTCTCTAAATCCTTATGGACATCCTCGAGAGATCTTGGGAATGAGTCAATAAGATAAATCGAAAAGATAAGACTATAAAAGATAAAACAATGTTGTAGTATCACTTGCCATATCTATTTGGGTTGGGGCTATTATCTAGTGTTGATCATGTCTATCGCACCTGAATGGATACGTTAAGACATATACCAGGATATTGGTGAATTGTCAAAAGATAGGTAGTTAACACTTTTGGCAATGTTTTTGCCTGTTTAAAATCAGATCTTTGTGATTATTTTCTTGAAAGTTCTATCTTTTGATGTTTTCTTTGTTTGTTTATCTTATTTTTGTCAAAGGGTGAAGATGACGATTTTTTATCATGCATGAATAGTTTATTGTGGATTGTGATGATGGAGATAGGGCCCTTTCTGATTATCTGAGTTTATATGATGTTTTTTTCATTTGTAGGGACTAACCTAGGGCCTCAGGGGTTGACCAAAGATAATTCTTGCCTACATTATACATGCAAATGCCTATAGTTTGCTTGGTTTGATGTGAACATGTTTTTGATCTTTTCTATTTTTGTGAATGTTTTTGGATTTTTTTTTTTTTTTGACTAAGTTAAAATAAAGAATGATAGACACCTAAGTGGACTAACCTATGGACTTGGGGGCTAATAAGCCTTGCCTACGTTGTACATGCAAAGACCACATAGTTTGACTAGTGTTGAATCAAAGCATAACATGTGTTTTTTTGGATTTAAACAATGTTGATAACTTGGATTGATATTTCACTTCATTTTTCTAGAGGACATGTTTTGATAAATTTACTTGAACAAGTCATGAGGTTCAAGCAAATATTGATATCGTAGAGTTTTGAGTGAAGGAATAATCTAAATTTTTTGTTTAGATTTTGTTGTTTTTCAGGTGTTTTTTATTTTGTTGTTTTCTAGATGTTTTTGATGGTTTTCAATCATGATGGGATGCTCAAGGATCTAATTTATTACCAACTTCAATAAGTTTCCCTAAGTTCAAGACAAAACTACTTTCTTTAGGAGAGACAGATGTTGATGGTGCAACAAGGTTCAATACATAATCAGTCATCAAGCCATGGTTGGACACATGCTTTATTATGAAAGGAATGGGTGGATGCTTCAGATAGTACCAATAGATAACAATGCAAGTCTTATTTAAACATAGTACTTGTTTTCCAAGTTTTCACTATGGTACTTGTTCTAGAAGCACCACAAAGTGGTTTTCACTTAAAGAACATTTTATTTCTCTTTACTATTTTCTTGCTTTTTTTTAATTTTTTTTTTTTTTTGGATTTTAACCCTTTTTCTTTGGGTATTCTGACGTGCTTCAAGTATAAAACTTCTTGAGGTGGTTGTTGTTCAATAGTTTGGCTAAAGGTTCTCCATTAGGAGTAGCCAATTGGTAAGCTCTAGAGCCCTAGCTTACTCTGATGATGAATGAGACTAACCAATTGGGTTCAAACTTACCTTTGCCATCTTGATTCAGCTATACCTTATGATTCTATTTGAGTACCAATTCATCAACCTAAATTTTTTTGTCTTTGATATTTTTATCATAGCTTCATTTGAACCAATTCTAATAAACTTGAAGATGGTTTAATGCTCTCAAATGCCTTTCATCTAGGAGTTCCAACTCATTTAATCTGGATACTCGATACTCTTCATTACTAACCATGTCTTTTAATGATATTCTTAATGAGAGGATTTCAACTTCGATAGGTAAGATGACTTCTGATCTATAGACCAAGGAGAAAGGTGTGGCACCTATAGGTGTTCAGATACTAGTTCGATAATTCTATAGAGCTAGGTTCAATTGCAAATTCTAATCATAGTTGGCATCATTAATAGTCTTCTTTAGTATTTTTAGGATGGTTTTATTAGACGCTTCAGCTTGACCATTTCCTTGGGGGTAGTAGGGCATGGAGAATCTGTGTTGGATAGATAACTCGGAAAAAAATTCTTGGACATCTTGATTCTTGAATGGAGTTCCATTGTTCGTTATGATTGTTTGGGGAATTCCATACCTAAAAATTAGATAATTCAAAATAAACTTTGATATCTATTTTTCGGTGATGTAGGTCAATGGAAATATTTGGTGAAATATTTAGTTGCGATAATGATAAACTTATGCCTATTAGAGGAAGTAGGAGAAATATTTCCTACCAAATCTAATCCCCATTGTGAAAAAGGCCATGGTGTGGTGATAGGTCTCAACTCCTATGTTGGTGCATGAACAAGGTCACTATGTTGGCATTGATAATACTTTTGGGAATACTGAATACACTCTTGTTCCATGGAGGGCCAATAGTACCCTATTCTTAGCAATTTTTGTACAAGATTAGGTTCACTAGAGTGGGACCCACGAGAACCTTCATGTACATCTTGTAAGGAAGTTTGCACTTCTTCTGCGTTAAGACATCGGAGTAACATACCATCCAAAATTTGATGGTATAAAGTATCTCCTAGAATCGCGAATTGTGAAGTCTTATGGGTAAAGTTCTTCTTTTGGGTTGTTCTCAAAATTCAAGTGGTATGATACCATGTTGGATGTAATCAAACGTGTCTTGGTACCATGGTGAATTAGGACTAACAAAAAAACACACTAGTTCTAATTTTGGGATATCGAACGTTGATATCAATAATTGTTCCACAAGGAATTCATACTTAGGAATGTTCTATGAAATATCAAGAAGCGAACCTATTGTTTCCATGGCATCGACTACTCTATTGTTGATCTAAGGAATCTATTCAAAGGTGATGGTGACAAAATATTCATTGAATCTATCCAACATCCTTTTATACGACATCAAATTGTCGTCTTTTTTTTATACTCATCATTCACTTGTCTGATTACTAGTTGAGAGTCTCTTAAGACCTATAGTTCGTTTATCCTCCATTCAATAGCCATCTTGAGTCTTGTGATTAGGGCTTCATACTCTAAGATATTGTTTGTACATGGGAAATTGATTCTATATGCCTTGGGTATATTATCTCCCTATGGTGTGAGAAATAGGATTCCTGCTCTAGAGTCATGTTGAGTGTGGGACTCATCAAAATACAAGGTGCAATGACTTGTCTGTTCTGTCAACAATATACTTTCATTTGGGAAGTCTACTATGAGAGGCCAGTGATCTTCCATTGATGCCTCTACTAGCTGATCTTCTATGATCTATCCCTTGATGGCTCTCTTGTCTACATATTTTATGTCGAATTCACTTAGAATCATTACCCATTTAGCAATTATGCCTATTAGAGCTACTTTTTCTAATAGGTATTTTAATGGATCAACCTTTGAAATCAACTTTACTTGTCTGTTTAAGATATAGTGTCTCAAATTTTATGTCATAAATATGATCGAGAGACATTCTCTTTCTATGGGTAAGTATTTCAACTTGTAACCCACCAGTGTTTTACTGATGTAGTAGATTGCTCTTTATTTTTTATTATCATCTAGCTATGCTAGGAGATACCTCAACATTGCTTGTGTTGTAGACACATAGAGTATCATTTCTTTGTCTAAAATAGGCAACATCAAGACTGAAGGAGTAAGTAGGTACACTTTGACTGGCTGGAATACTTGGTCACATATCCCATCCCACTTGAATGATGTCTTTGTGTAGGAGATAGGTAAAAGTGTGATACTTGTCTACCAGTTGTGCGATGAATCGCCTAATATATTGTAGCTTCCCTTGTAAACTTCTTAGTTGCTTCAATGTCTTCGGTGGATGCATTTCTAATATGGCCTTTACTTTCATAGGATCTACTTCAATGCCCATTCTTGATACTATGTACCTTAGTAGCTTTCCAGATGTTACTCCGAACACACACTTTTTCAGGGTGAGTCTCAAGTTATATTGTTCTAGCCTATCGAACACTTTTAAAAGATTGGTCAAGTGGTCTTCTCTTTTGATGGTCTTCTCTATAATTTCATCCATATAGTCTTCCATAATTGTATGTAGAATATCATGGAAGATTGTTGTCATCACTTGTTGATAGGTAACCCATACATTCTTTAGACCGAATGGCATGACATTCCAGCAAAAGGTCCCCCAAGGACAAGTGAATGCCATTTTATGTTGATCATCAAGGGATATTTTTATCTGATTATACCCAAATAAACCATCCATTAATGATAGCATATCATGTCCTATTGTTAGATCAATGATCATATCAATACTTGGAAGAGGGAAGTCATCTTTTAGGCAAGCTTTGTTTAGGTCTTAAAAGTTTGTGCAGATCCTTATGCCCCCAATGGGATTTTACACTAGTACTATGTTCAATGTCCATTATGGATAATCGATTGGTCTGATGAAACCTACATCTAACAACTTCTTCAGTTCTACATTTACCAATAGTTCTATTTGAGAATGCATTTTTCTTAGTTTTTGCTTGATAGGTTTAGCTCCTACAAATATGGACAAGTGGTGTACAACTAATGTTGGATCTAGTCTTGGAATGTCTGCATAATTCCATGCAAATTTTATCTTTTTGTCCTTGATGAACGTTGTCAAGTTCACTTTCTCTTTAGGATCAAGTGATGTCGCATGTTATGTGATCTTTGGGTTCTTTGTTGTGTCAACATTGATGAATTTTTCTTCTTCTGTTGGATGTTATTGTTGTGTTTCTGATATGTGGTTGTCATTGATGTCAACACTAGTAGCATTGATGTTTTGAAGGTTGTATATGTCACGGATATTCAGAAAATTATAATAAATATGTTGTAGGATGTCAGTGAAGCTAAGAAGTTCAGTGTGGTGGAAAATTCAGTATGTTGGTACTCAGAAGTTGTGCTTTAAAGGGTTTATTGCTGAGCCTATCTAGTTTATACTCTAGAAGTTTTAGAGGTGCGCATCAAGATTTGTGCAAGTTGTGAGTTTTTGTGTTCCTGCATTTATTTTGTTACTGTAGCTGATGTTTCTGGAAGAAGAGAATATAATTATGGTAATTTGAGCTATTGTGTATGCTCGTGTGATGTTTTTTGATGTTTCTAGATCATGCTCTATCCTTGTTGCACATTCGCGTTGATTAGTGTGATCGTGATCAGATATTTTTCCATTGTGTGTTCAGGTTTTCATGTTCTTGGCCGAAATTGTGGTTTTAGTGTGTTGCAAATCCTCATAGATTAATATTTTAATGTTTTTCATGTTCGAGGAAGTTGTTTCAGGCCTTCATCATGTTTTGACCAACTTTGGTTGGTGCGCATTTATATTTGTTCATGAATTGAGCCAACAATTTATAATTCATTTATTCTTTTTATTTTTGGCCGACAAGGTTGTTGATGTAATTCCATGAAGTGGATATATAAGAGTGATTGTTTCTTCATTTTGAAGTGTGTGTGATATGTATGTGAGAAGGTTGAATGTGAAATGTGTGAATAGAGATCAGATCATTTGATTGTTCATCAGAGTGTGAAGAAGTTTGAGCAAATTTGTGAAGAAGTGTTTATGTGCCTAATTGGAACTGTCATCAGACTTTTGAAGAAGCTAATTTATCAGTTCAATCACTTTAGATGGATGTAATCTGAAATTTTTATGTAAGACAGTGAGTCTTCTTTGAGCAGTGAGCTCTAGGAAATGTGCCTGAATGCATGTGCATTCCTTATTCATTTTACATACTTTTAACAGGGTATAACTTGTGGATTAACCTCCATCATCATTTTTCCCCTAACAGGGTTTCCACACAAAAATCTTGGTGTTATGTGTGCTTCTGATGTGTTGTTGATTCATGATTTCATTGTTATTTATCAAATCTGAGATTAAAGGTTAATAAGGTTAAATAAGTGTTAAATTTTGTGACAACTAATTCACCCCCCTCTCAGTTATCTATTCTTGTTTTGCCAACAATTGGTATTAGAGCATATTCCTCTAAAGAAGTTTAATAGCTTGAGGTGATCTGAGATGGCATCATACAAGAAGGATAGTCCTAGATTCGATGGAAAAAACTACTCTCTATGGAAGGCTAGAATGGAGTGTCATTTGAAGTGCATTAGTGATCCTTTCTGGAAGATTAAAAAGAATGTATATATTATTCCTCAAAATGGTCCCTCTACTCCTGATGAGATCAAAGAATCTGAAACTAATATCAGGGCTATAGAAGCATTGTTGAGTGCTCTGACTGATTCAGAGATGACAAATGTGATGGGTCTGAAGACTACATATGAGATCTAGAAGAAGTTGGAAATATTATATGAAGGAGATTCACAAGTGAAAGTTGCTAAGCTATAAATTCTAAAAGGCAAGTGGGAAAACTTGAAAATGAGTGAAGATGAAAACATTATTTCTTTCATGAAAAAATTAAATGAACTAGTGATGGGTATTAGATGTGCCGATGGAATCTTGGATGAAGAAGAGATTGTGGCTAAAGTGCTCAGATCATTGCCTACTTCTTACAAAATGAAAGCTCATGTTGTTGAAGAACTTAGGACAGTAAAAAATGTGACAAGAGACATGCTGATTGGAAAGTTTATTGTCTTTGAATTGAGTGAATTTGGTGAATCTACTCCTAATATAGAATTTTCATTTAAAGCTACTATATCTAAAAGAAACCAATAGAGATACGATCCTGTAGAAAGTTCTAGAAATACATTCAAGTATGAAGATGAGATGAAAAAAATTGAAGATGAGGAAAGAGAGTTAGAAGAGCTAGAAGAATTGATTATGAAAAGAGAAGGCAAAGGACAAGGTAAGTACAAGGGAAATTTTCCTATTAAATGTTTCTCTTACAATAAGATAGGTCATTTTGCATCAAGGTTTCTTGAAAGAGTTCCTAGGTTCAAACCTCATAAGCTTAGATTTCAAAATAATTGTTATTATGCTGAAGAAGGTGTTACTAATGATGAATCTAATAAATAAAATGGAAATGAATATGGATGGGTATTCATTGCTATCAAGGAAAATGGTACGGTGTCCATTGAATTTGCTAGTGATAAGAATATTGAGAAAGCTCTTGCAGCCAAAATTGAAGAAAAGGATGAGTGGGTGATTGATAGTGGATGCTCACATCATATGACTAGTGAAAAAATAAAATTTATAATGTAATACCCCGCCAAGTAATCCTAAAGGAAGTTGTAATTATCGATTTAAGTGAACCAATTTTTTTTTTTAAAGTGCAATTAACATACACATTCACTTACTAATTAACAACAACCTCTAAGGCTACAAGGTTGGGATTACTTAAACCCACACATACATCTACATATAAACATAGCATTACATACTTTATGAAATAAGAATCATACAACATAAAGATACCACTTAACATAATAAGATAAACATCCAAGATACAATTCTCATAATCATTTAATTAAATAGTTACAATTCTCATTCCTAGAATGAGGCAATAGTACATAAGTGTTACAATTACAAAATTCCACCTCATAAACATAAGAGGGCCAAATAACTTATACAAATTGAAATTATACAAAGCTTGAATTAACACAAGAACCATGAGCTGTCCAATTGAATGTCTCGCCACAAATTACTGAAGATAAATGGGAACCCAATGGTGTATGGTGCATGTTCCACCCAACCAAGTGGTACCCGAAGGCCCACCCCCCATGCTAGGAGATAGTAACAACGTAACATGGAAAAATATCTACAACCACTATCCAAAGGCAGACTCATACTGACATAACCAAAAAAATGCAATAAACAAGTACAACTCTCACATCACTGACATAGGTCACATTGCTTCTAGACACAAAATAGATCAAGTATGTTCAGAGAACCATACACATAAAATAAATACCAACTGTTGTCCTAGACAGAGTGTCATCGCATAGCTCGTAATAAGTTACCCTCAGCGGATCTTCATAGGCTCTGGTGTTCCTAGTGGCCTCTGCCGACCCTTGGCCCTCATACTTACTAGTGCGGAATCAAATACCTCTCATACTGACAAGATAGATGACCTTGCCATTTCAGGCCTTCCCACTCACTCCAAGCCTTAACTAGCACTTGCGACTATGAGTGAGGATAGAACTTATCTTTTTAGTGTGCAGTACTCCCCAAATTTTTATTACAATTTTAGTTATCACTTGATTAAACTACTTCCAAAGGTTACCCAAATCTTACCTCTTATGGGCTCTGGCCCCTACTGGAAGCCACTCTTCTATTTGACAACACACAAACAAACCATCTACCAAGGGAATCACAAGAGAATATAACCTAAGAATCATAACCACTCCATCTCTAAGAGGAAACAAAATAAAAGAACTCACTCCAAACATCTTGGAGGCAACAAAACACATAGTCCACTCCTTTCACGGGAGGTACAAAACATCCTCGTTCGTGGAAACCGAGTAATTTACTGAAAAGACACCATGCACTACCCAAGGGAAAAACAACTGGTTGACATAAAGAATCGACAACTCCCATCCTCTAAGATCCTCTGGAAGACTTACAATTTTGGACTAACGCTTAATCCCATATCCCACAATGCAACTTGACACATAGCTACAAAAGCATTAAAGTCATAATTCAAATCTAATATTTAGATTTCTTAAATCCATACTCATTCAATAGGTAACATTGACAAGGTCAAAGGCATGATAACAGGTTAACTCAAATATTCATTTAACCCTATTTCCTCTTCCATTATTGGATGTTTGAAACAATTAACTCACTTCCCTTTACGAAATATAGAGAAAATAAAATATTTTAAGGCAATCACGAGGAAATTACTATCTTTGGATATTCTAAATCCATATCCTATGTAATGCCCTAATAGAAATAAAATAAATTAAAATAACTAATTGCCTCTTCAATATAATCAATTCCTAAATTTACTTTTAAAAAACAACATAAATCCATGCAATTAAATCTTCTCAATTTTCTAACCACATTCTATATCTCTTTTAATTTTCTATAAGAAAAAATCATGCAATTTATAAGAATATATCTTTTTCCCTTATCTATTTGACCATGCTTTCAAATCTCATCTTTTAAAATCTCTAGGTAAGTAAACCCTTTCCATTACATAAGTCTAAATAAAAAAACATAAAATATTGCATGTATTCTCAAAAGAAACTACTCATGTAATATATATATTAAATATACATCCTTATAATTAACTGTATATATACATCCTATATAATATCTACTATCTTTTACATAGTATCCATTCGATAAATTCGAAATAATTAAAAATTCTATTAAAATATTCCATATAATATATATAAAAACATACATATATACATTATATATTTTTTACCTCTTATATATATAATGTATATATATCTATTTAATATATATTCAATTTTAATTAATTTTAATTTGAAATTCCGAATTTCTCGGAAGCAGCGAATTCAAGTTTTATATATAAAAAAAAAACAAGACAAATTTTAAACAAACCCTAAATGGATTGGGGAGGGGTCAGCTGTAGCCGAACTCCTGCCCCTCTCCATGGTGTGGCCTCCCCAAGGGGGTTGCGCTGCCCAAAGGCAGCGCTCCCTCCACTATGTGGAGGGCGTTGTCTTAAGGGCAGCAGCAACCTACAACGGATGGGAGGTGGTGGGGTGTGCACAACACCCCCACCATTATACTATTTGATTAAATGATTATGAGAATTGTATCTTGGATGTTTATCTTATTATGTTAAGTGGTATCTTTATGTTGTATGATGCTTATTTCATGAAGTATGTAATGCTATGTTTATATGTAGATGTATGTGTGGGTTTAAGTAATCCCAACCTTGTAGCCTTAGAGGTTGTTGTTAATTAGTAAGTGAATGTGTATGTTAATTGCACTTTTTAAAAAAAAAATTGGTTCGCTTAAGTTGATAATTACAACTTCCTTTAGGATTACTTGGCAGGGTATTACATATAAGCTTGAAGAAATATGACAGTGGTGTTGTAATATTTGGAGATAACAATGTTGGTGTAATTTGTGGCAGAGGCACTATTTCTCTTGGTGGTAAATATAATACTGATGATGTCCTTTATGTTGAAGGATTGAAGCATAATCTGTTGAGCATTGTATAGATGGTCGACAAGGGATACAATCTCCAGTTCAAAGATGGTAAATGCAGGATAGTGGGAATTTCTGGAAATGTAATTGGCTTAGGTACAAAGACAAGAGGTAATATTTTTCACCTGAGTGATGCTAGTGAAAGTTGTTTAATTGCTCAAGTTGATGTAAGTTGGTTATGGCATAGGAGGTTGTGTCATGAGAATTTTGATAACATTATCAAAGTAAGCTCCACTCAAGTAGTTAAAGATCTTTCTAAGCTAGTGAAGCCAACTAACACCATATGCAAGGAATGTCAGATGGGAAAGTAGACTAGAATTTATTTTCAGAGAAAACAACATCATTCTAATGGAGTACTGGAGCTGGTGCATATTGATCTATGTGGTCCCTTCAAAATTAGAAGTCTACAAGGAGAAAGGTACTTTATGTTGCTTATTGATGATTAATCTAGGATGATATGGGTTGCTTTCTTGAGAGAAAAACATGAAGCATTAGAAAAGTTCAAAAGTTTCAAAGCCATGGCCAAGAATGAGACAGGTTTAAAGATTAAATGCTTAAGGTCAGACAGAGGTGGTGAATTAACTTCCCGGGAGTTCAATTATTTATGTGAAGAGCATGGAATCAAAAGACAGTTATCTACACCTCGAACCCCTCAACAAAATGGAGTTGTTGAGAGAAAGAACATAACAATTCTAGATGCTACTATAACTATGATGTTGGAAGGTAATGTACCTCATATATATTGGAGAGAAGTTGTAAGCACTATTGTATATACTATTAACTGAGTAAATAACAATGGTAATTCTGGTAAGACTCCTTTTGAGTTGTGGTTTGGTTATAAGCCTACTGTTAAATATTTCAAAATCTTTGGGAGTAGATGTTATATCGAGAGAGATGAATATATAGGAAAGTTTGATGCTAGGAGTGATGAAGGAATTTTTTTGGGTTATTCTACTAAGAGAAAGGCCTACCGGTGCTATAATAGAAGATTGAGGAAAATGGTTCAAAGTGAAAATGTTAGAGTTGATGAAGACACTGCTAGATCATCTAGATACCATGGATATGATTCAGATGACCAACATGATAGTACTGATAATGAAAATGATGCTTAGACACATAATCAAGTTCAAATTGTTCTGGTGAATCAAGAGAGTCAAGAAGGAGAAGTCAGCGGAAGTGCAGAAGAAAGAACAAAAGAACCAAAAGTTTGAGAGAATCCCAAAGTTTTGAGGTATGTAAAGCTACATCATTCTGAAAATCAGATTATAGGAGATAAGAACAAAGGTGTGTAGACTAGAAGAAGAATTGTAGAAGAGTATTGTCTGATTTCTAAGACTGGGCCCAAAAATTTCAATGCAACATGCAAAGTTGAATATTGGATGGAAGAAATTCAAGAAGAACTGATGCAGATAGTGAAAAATGATACATGGATTCTTGTTCCTAGACCTCAGGATAAAAATGTGACTGGAACCAAATGGGTCTTTCGGAATAGGTTGAATGAACAAGGTGAAGTGCTCAGGAATAAAGCAAGACTGGTATGTAAAGGGTACTCACAGATGGAAGGTATTGATTTTGAATAAACCTTTTCCCATGTTGCTAGAATTGAAGCTGTAAGATTATTTCTTGCTTATGTTGCTTTTAAGAACTAAAAAGTCTATCAAATGGATGTAAAGTTAGCATTTCTGAATGGTGAGCTAGAAGAAGAAGTATATGTTGAGCAACCAAATGGATTTCAACTAACTAGCAAAGAAGATATGGTTTGCTGATTGAAGAAAGCACTATATGGACTCAAACAAGCCCCTAGAGCCCAGTATGCTAGACTGGATAAATACTTGTTGAATCTTGGATTCAATAAAGGTACTGCTGACAGTAATGTGTATTTTAAGATGGATCAGGATAAAGAGTTTATTATTGAAGTGTTTGTTGATGACATCATTTTTGAGGGTGATGATGACTTATGTATGAAGTTTGTTGATGAAATGAAATGTGAGTTTGAGATGTCAATGATTGGAGAGCTGAAATTATTTTTGGGATTACAAATTACTCAATTAGATAATGGAATCTTTATATCTCATTCCAAATATGTAAGAGAGTTATTGAAAAAGTTTGGCATGCAAGAATCAAAGCCAGTTGGTACACCCATGGTAACCGGATGCAAGTTAACACAAATGATGATTCTCCTAAAGCAAATAAAACACGATACAGATCAATGATCGATGGATTACTTTATTTGACTCAAACCAGACCTGACATCAAGAATGTTGTATGTATGGTTGCTAGATATCAAGATGATCCAAAGAAATCTCATGTGACTATTGTGAAGAGAATATTCAGATACTTGAAAGGGACAGTTGACTTTGGTCTTTGGTATCTTAAAGATGATGATCTTATCTTGAGCACCTTTACTGATGCAGATTGGGCAGGAGATGTGGATGACAAAAAAAGTACTAGTGGTGGTGCATTCTTCTTGGGGAAGAAGTTGGTCTCTTGGTTAAGTAAAAAGCATAATTCCTTTTCCTTATCTACTACTAAGGCAAAATATATTGTTGTTACAAACAATTGCACTAAAGTAATATGGATGAAGTAGATGCTGAGAGAAATCAGAATTGATTATGATGAGCCTGTTGCTATATTTTTTGATAATTTAAGTTCCATAAACATTTCTAAGAATCTGGTGCTGCATTCAAAAACAAAATATATATCTATCAAATATCACTTTTTGAGAGACAAAGTGAGTGATTAAGAAGTCAGACTAGAGTATGTGCCTACTAAAGAATAGATTGCAAAAATCTTTACTAATTCATTGCCTAAGGATACTTTTGAGTATCTCAGAGGGAAGTTAGGGGTGATTTCCCCTTTTAATCTGAACTAAGATACAAGTCTTTGCATCAATCCGTGCATTTATAGACATATCTTGATCCAGATTGATGTTGTGGTGGTTACTACTCAGGGGGAGTAGTCAAATGATTCAGATATGTGGTCCAGAGCTTGTGTACCTTTTCCATTGATGTCAAAGGGGGAGAAGATAAATGTGAAAAGCTTTGGGGAAGAAGAGTAGAACAAAAAGGGAAGAAGAGCAATGTAAGGGGGAGAATAACATTATGAGAAGAAGGGAAGACTATTGAAAGAATAGTTAGTTGTTTTGATGGTATTTTTTCACACCATGTGTTGCCATCAATGCCAAAGGGGGAGATTGTTGGATGTTGTGGTTGTGTTGCTGATATGTGATTTTTATTGATATCAACACTACTAGCATTGATGTTTTGAAGGTTGTATATGTCGAGGATATTGAGAAAATTATAATAAATATGTTGTAGGTTGTCAATGAAGCTGAGAATTTCAGTGTGGTGGAAAATTCAGTATGTTGGTATTCATAAGTTGCACTTTAAAGGGTTTGTTGTTGAGCCTATCTAGTTTATACTCTAGAATTTTTAGAGGTGCACATCAAGACTTGTGCAAGTTGTGATTGTTTGTGTTCCTGCAGTTATTTTGTTACTCTAGCTGATAATTTTGGAAAAAAGAGAATATAATTCTGGTAATTTGAGTTGTTGTGTATGCTCATGTGATGTTCATTGATTTTTCTAGATCGTGCTCTACTTTTGTTGCATGTCCACATTGATTGGTGTGATCGTGATCAGATATTTTTCTGTTGTGTGTTTGGGTTTTCATGTTCTTGGCTGACATGGTGGTTGTAGCATGTTGTGGATCCTCGTGGATTAATATTTTAATGTTTGGCATGTTCGAGGAATTTTTTTTAGGTCTTCATTATGTTGTGACCAACTTTGGTTGGCGTGCATTGAGATTTGTTCATGAATTGGGCCGACAGTTTGTAATTCATTTATTCTTTTTATTTTTGGCCGACAAGGTTGTTGATGTAATTCCATGAAGCGGATATATAAGAGCGATTGTTTCTTAATTTTGAAGTGTGTGTGATGTGTATGTGAGAAGGTTGAATGTGAAATGTGCAAATAGAGATCAAATCATTTGATTATAGAGTAGAGTGTGAAGAAGTTTGAGCGAAGTGTGAAGAAGTGTTTCTATGCCTAACCGAAACTATCATCAAACTTTTGAAGAAGCTAATTTCTCAGTTCAATCACTTCAGATGGATTTAATCTGATTTTTTTATGTAAGACAATGAGTCTTCTCTAAGCAGTGAGCTCTAGGCAGTGTGCCTGAATGCATGTGCATTCCTTATTCATTTTACTTATACTTTTAATAGGGTATAACTTATGGATTAACCTCCACCGTGGTTTTTCCCCTAACAGGGTTTCCATGCAAAAATATTGGTGTTATTTGTGCTTCTGATGTGTTGTTGATTCATGCTTTCAGTGCTATTTATCAAATCTGAGATTAAAGGTTAATAAGGTTAAATAAGTGTTAACTTTTGTGACAACTGATTCACCCCCCCCCCTTCTTAGTTATTTATTCTTGTTTTTCCAACATCTTCCACTAGGAGTGTTGACTTCTCTTGATATTCGGATATAGGGAGATTTAATCCTCCATCCTCAAGTGCCTCTTGGAGGTTTTCACCTTCAAATTCATCCTTTATTTTCTTCTTTTCAGGATCCGATAGAGCCACATTGTGGTTTTCCCTAGGGCATCTTATTTTGATTTTGATATTGTCCTTTTCAATTTTGTGACTAGAGGACACAATCTCCCCATAAAAATATGCTTCATGTTTGAGTTCCATGATGAACCCTGCTTTGTGGTCTCCCA